>JASDQU010208388.1:0-17298 GCA_032191745.1 Picea mariana | reverse complement strand
ATGTATCAACTCTAAGATCCCCCTTGCTCTTGTAGCACCAGATGGGAATATTACTCGATTATGTTTACCATATATGAAATGTTCACAAAAATCAAAATCCATAGTGCAATTAGACATACCTTCAACCATACCTTTACTGTGTAGTGTTCAAAGTCCCTTTTCTCCAATATGCCCTGGTCTTTGATTCCAAAACATGGTCTTCTTTCCAGGGACAATATTGGTCTTGTCTTATTTATTTGTCTGCTCAGGGACAACAAAACTATAACACCCATTAGTATAAGTTCTTCCCAACAACTTGTACAGATTTCCACACCAAACTCCCCTCATCAACACCATTTCTCCTCGTACCATCTTGCAAGTTCCCTTTCCCAATACAGTATACACTCCTACATCATCCAACATGCTTACATATATTAGGCTACTGGCTATTTTTTGAATGTGCAGAACCCTAGGGAGAGTTCTAATCCTTCCATCTTTTAGCAACAACTTAACCCTTCCACGTCCCATTATTTTGGTTGTCGACTCATCTTCTAGGAATACATCACAACCATCGTATTTTTCATATTCAAAGAACCACTCCCTATGAGGAGTCATATGGTATGACGCACCTGAGTTGATCAACCATACATCATGGTCTACATGTGTACCTGTAGATGCCAGGTACACATCACCTCCTTCATCAGTGGAGGTTTTTGCCTATGTGGAAGAGGCAATATCAAATCCCTTTGGTTTATAAGCCTTCTTAGACTTGCAGTCTTTCTTATAATTCCCTGTTTCACCACACTTCTAGCATTTCCTCAAAGATTTTCCTGGAGACTTAGATCTAACTGTAGATTCCGATCTCCCCCACTAAGACTTACCAAGATTCCTGTATTGGGTACAACCTATTACAAATAAACCATATATGTTATGACCATCCATGTTTTTCTGCCTCATCTCTTCAAATAAAAAGGATGCAACTAGATCCTCATACTTCAATGTATATTGAGTGGTACTACCAATTACTACAACCAGATTATCCCAAGAGTCTGGCAAAGAACATAACAAAGTAATACACTTATATTCTTCTGCAAGTATAATATTAACATAAATAAGTTGACTTGCTAGAGTGTTAAAGGGATTTAGATGTTCTGTCACAGAATCTTCATCTTCCATCCTAAGATGATTGAACTTCTTTAGAAGAAACAACCTATTTACCATGGACTTTGATTGATACAAATTCCCTAACTTATCCCATAGTTCCTTGGTTGTAGATTCTCCCAAGACATTCAAAAACACTGAATCTTCTAGGCAGAGTCAAATAGTACTCCTTGCTCTTCTATCCAACTTCTCCCAATATTCCTTCAACATACCAGTAGGTGGTGTACTATTAGGTTGTGTACCAATCGATTGTGTACTAGTAGGATGTGTACCAGGATCCACAATGATCCATTGTTCTTTGTCTACAAGAAGGTCATCCATCTTGAGCTTCCATAGCTCAAAGTTTTTTACCATTGAACTTCTATATCTCGATTCTAGATGAGCTCTCCATTCCTCTTTCTACACTTGAATCACCACTGCAAAAGCTCCAACTAAACCCAGATTTATCACAGACCCAAGATAAAATTGATCTATCAAGACCGAGCCAAACCCTTAGCAACAAAGGTGTGCCTCTAAAGCCAAAAATAAGCTCTGATACCACATGTAATTTTTAAACTTGTGAAGTAAAGAAATGCATATATATTCTTAAGCAAAACAAAAATTAATCACTGGCTCATGCACATAGTTTACAGAGATTTATACTAGAAATCCTTAACCTGGAGAAAACCTTTCAACGCTTCATTGTATTAATTTCACCATTCATCATACAATATATATATATATAATGTTTTTAGGTATTCCGTAGATACCAAAACCCTAATCCCTTAATCCGAGATTAATTTATAAAACCGCTAAAAATAGAAAAATCCGCCAAAATAACAAAAACACTCAAAATAAAAAATTTCGGGGTGCTGCCCCGAACGTTGTGCGTAACCAGGGGGAAATACTTACCCCCCTGGGACCCCCCTAAGAAATTCCCGACGCACACAAAACAAACAACACTAATATAGGGATCGTTAGACACAGTTGTCAAATCTGATGCATCGACACAAACACATGTAAAGAATATAACACATACCCAACATTATTTTACTTCACCTTTGTACTTCAGAATGATGATGTCAATTCCAACACTTATATAAATGGATATCTATATTATATTCTTTGATATGTATACAAATCGCTCTGAAAGGTCGCACCCTTATCTTCCTTCACTTTTTTACTTTATAATGAGGATGTTTATTCCATCACTTTCATCAATGAAAATTTGTAGTTGAAAATACATGGATCACAACTTTTACAAAAAATTCAAAGCAAGACCATACTTGCCAAGACTTTATAAAACATTGATGGACAAGTTTACAATGATTTCCAAGATGAGGCTTAGGCAAAATAATGTCTCTCACTCAATAGTGGATACAAGACCCATTGTAATGTTTCCAACAAGGATTAGGCATAAATAAAATACCTTCACTCTCATAATCACTTAAGAGTGGCTAAGAAAAACCTTTTACATAAATTTTAAGGAAACATTAACATCAAGGTGTAATAGTGGTGAATTCCCATGATTTAAAACCCCCCGCATTACAAACATTTGCAACATAATAAATAAGGAAAATACATTCAAGGTGCTTTAATGGTTAGACACCATGGTCTCAAACCATTGCAACATAATATGCACTAGGAGAAATATCCATCTCCCTTGTTTTCCACGATCCAACTTTAGGCATAGACAAAAATTCCCTACAAGTTCTAGATCTCTTTGCCTTGCTACAACATAAACACCATCAACATCTACAAGTACATTTTTATCCTCTTACAATTCTTAAAAAGAGGAAAAAATACAATTAAACAAGACTTACATCATTTTTTTCACAAAGGCACTCAATATGTGGCTCAAAACCCAACATACACGACAACAACAGGTTCGCATTGTCATTCCACAACTTTTTACTGTAAACATGGCTATATTATGAAGAGTGAAACTATGCCTCGTAAATGATGCCAAACAATCATGGGCTCAACCATAGCTCTCAAATTTAGTTACTCATATCATTGAAATCTCTTCACCATTGGATTCATCTTGGAAAATCATGAAATTTGACTATAAACTCGACCATACTCAGCAACAGGCCTCCTGGGCTTCTCCTCACTCCAGCACCTCGATCTGCATGCACATAGGTTGTACAACCTGCATAAATTTCTTGTCCTTCCTTCCTTGGACCAATTTTAGGATGGAGCTTCCAACCTTTCTTGATCCAATGTCCTCTCATATTGCAGTGAGTGCAATAGTTGTGTGACTTCATTCTCATCTTGCCTTCACTAGAAGGATTTTTTCTCTTTCAACTCTTTGCAACACTATCGTTGTCCCAAGCTTTTCGAGGAGACTTTTATTTCATCCAAAATATCTTGCTATATCTATCACTTTTAAAAAGTGACGTGCCATTACTTTTCCTATATGGTTTTGGTGATGATTCAATCTTTTTTCTTGAAGAATTACCTGCTTCTGCTACTTTTGAGCATTCTCCTTCAACATATCCCAATCCTTCAAATCGAGGTCTTCCTACAAAATTTGGTTGTTGAATGATGACTTGTCCATTAATACCAAGACCTCCTCCTTTATACCCCATCTTCCTCAACAACTTCAATCCAATTCCATTGGTGTTCCTTTTAAAATATCCAAAAGAATCATCATCATTAATAAGGGAAGGATTTGAACATAGAGATTTTTTTACCTCCATTCCCGTGTGTGACACTTGGTCATCTTCCCGAATTTTGGCCAACTGCTCATTCTATTCTAGTTTGTATGAGGATGAATCTTCTAGGAAACCACCATGGTTACTTGGTGTATGGAGATAATCCTCTATTACCTGACAATATGTGCAACCATCAACACTTTCATGACAAGAACCATAACTAATATACATGTCATGGCCACAAATTGGCCTGATAATGGAGGGACTTTTTGCCTCTTTTGTAGTGGAATATTCTACAAGTTGTTCCTCCAAAATATTCACTAACATGAGTCTCATTTTTTTATTCTCATCCTATGCAACTTGTAGAATCCTTCTGATCTTTGCATTCTTTGATTGAATGCATTGGTTGATTGGTTGAATGCATTGGTTGAAGTATTACTCTCTTTAATCCTTTTCCCATGGTTTTCTTCTGAAAATTCTTTCAAATCTCCACTTCCAAACAATAAATGGAGAAAATAGTACAATCTAACATAAAGGTGTTAATCAACCCTTTGAATAGCCACTCTAAATGGCTTGAATCACACTCAAATGAAATTGTCTTGTAGACCCTCTTATTCAATTTCAGGGTGGTCCAAGGAAACAACAATATAGTTTTGATTCCTTTGAATGCTTCACAATTATAAGTTCCCCCTTCTTGAGGGATTAAAGGCAACATACATGGATTACAAATATTTCAGTAATTACAAATATTTGTTTACACCAATAATGGTATTTCAATGCTTCGAAAGAAGTTTTAGGAAAACAAATATGATGTCTCTCACTCTCAAAACCTCTCAAGATAAATGCCCCTTGTTACCAAATGAAACATTTAAAAAAAAAAACCATATTAAAATGATTATATGGAAAAGATTTTTACCATATTCCAACTTTTTCTTGGATCAATTCCTAATCCACAACTTCATTCTACAATAAAATATACAAACTTGCATCATGTGTAAACAACTGAGCAGTGTGCACCATAAATGCAATTTTTTCATAACTTTTTGTTGCAAGGGATGAAATCAATTCTGTTGAGGACCCATTTGATATTTCAAATAGATATCTCTTTTGATAAAATAATTGGTATCCTTAACTCGTGGAGTGAGAAAATGATTCCTGAAACACAAGGGGCATGCAAGTGTATTGTTTTCTGAACTATGTGTCTTCAAACAATGATATATCATAAACTAGGAAATAAAATCAAATTCCTTAAAATACACATTTGAGATGAGATAAAATCCTTTGAAATGAGATACCATATTTCCTCTCAAATGTTTCGTAGAGGTCATGGAATTTGTATGAATTTTTAAGTTCGTACAACAACAAATTAATTCTTTTTGGGGCGATTTGCTTTAGTGTGAGTTCACAATTCAAGATATTAATTAAAAAAAAATATACGCATTTGTGTAACCACCCGGGTGTTCTATTTCCAACCTCTATCTTAGAAAACAAAAGCTTCTACTAAGAGAAAAAACATTTTTCATTTTCAGCATTTTTTTCCCCATTTTTGGGAGAATTGTATCAACAACATTTTATATATAAACATCGATTTGTTCAATCAATAATTAGAGGGGTTTTATCCAAATTTGAAATATATTTCCAAATCCGTATCATTTGCTCAAATCCATTGGGTATTTTTTCCACAATTTGCATTTTAGTGACTGGATATCCCTTGACTGTACAAAATCCAGTTCTTACGACATGTGTATCTTATAAATAGAGATGGATATTGAGAAAAACAAAATACCCTTTGGTGTGTCTTCAAATCTATTTTTAACACAACCAAAATTGTTAAAAATGGATAAATATTGAAAGACAAATATAAATTTTACCAACAAGTACTCCGAAATTGGTGGGTTGCAACCAAGAAACCTATATGGTCCATGATCTTACTACCCATTATTATTCACAATCTACAAAATTGGTCATGCCTGCTCTGATACCACTTGATCCAATATTTTTTGTGAGAACTCTCTCTACAAAAATCTATGACGATGATATTTTACTAAATATTAATTACATGTGAACATGAATATATAATTTCTTAACAATGCATATGGACATGAGAAAATTTCCATAATTGTGTGTATATTTGCAATTAAATCTCTACTTAATCAAATGAGAGTGCAATCAAAACTCACAGATATAATTTGACACCGATGTGCTTGTTAGCATTGGAAGTCACCTTTGGATTGCACCAGAGGTAAGCCCAAGGCCCATAAGTTTGTATGTCACAATAAATAATTTAAAGGGTTATCTAATGGATGCGGTCTCAAGATTATATTGCTTTAACTTAGAATCCTAGACCATGCAATGCATAGGTAAGTGAGGTCTTGATCTAACTTCAGTCAGTAAGTTGCAGTAAAAGGGTGAGTAGGGGGGAGAAATGGTAAGGAGATGTAAGGGCTTGCTATGGACATCCGATCTTCCAACAGCCTAAGGAAGAAAAACTTCAAGAACAAGATCTTCTTGGACCCAAAGCTTCAGACACTAAGATATGTATAAATGACACAGCTACAAAAACACGTTGATCAAACCTACATCATAATGCTACTATAACAACTCGACTGGATCCTCTAATTTTGAGCTACTTAGTATGAGAGGGGAAAACATAACACAAGAAACTGATTAAGACCGACCATGATACTTCAATAATCAAACCTCCATTACAACAACATAACGATCCTCGACTGGATCCTCCAATTCTGAGTGTCTTAACACAACATTTATGGAGAGATGGAAAGAAGATGACTTTCATTAAACAAAAATTCTCAAATACATGTACATAATCGGAGAACCAAAAACCTCATTAAAACTTTACAAGAGGAAGCGTAGCTCTACCATCAACACTTACAAAAATATCAAAATTGAGTATTTATACTCAAAAAATAAATCACATAAGCATAATTGAGAAGATGCATTGAAGGAATTACGTGTGCATGCTTCATGTCGGACTATGCATATAGTCTTTGACCAGATGTGAACTTTGTTCAGACGCAAACGAGCTTTAGAATGGACCTGTTGATGAGCTGACTAACTGACGGTCCTTTCCTGTGCTTTCTACTTATGGCATAAATGACATTCAACCACTTCCAACCACCTTCATAACTACTTCATTGGGATCGAGGAAGGCTCAAGTCAACTCTGCACCTATAAGACATGGAAGCCTCATCATTCATCGTCTGGATCTAAGCTAGATGCTTACGGGGAAGCCTAATGACAGATGTGGTTGCTAATGAAGTGATTGGCACACTTGGTATAGAGTAGAAGAAAGGATATGGCTAGGTGGACAACTATGGATGGATGAAGAGACTAAGGATAGAGTGGGGCTACACAAGCGGGGTTGAGGTGTAATGGGATGGAGGTGATGTGGAGCAAGGTGGCATAGGTGGTGGGAGATGAGAAAGGAATGGGTACTAGAGGGATAGTGAGTGGAAGACATATGGAGGGAGTGGAAGTGATGAGGATTGGACACTTGTCGGCCTGGATAGGACATTATATGCACATGTGCATATCGGGGCTGCGAAAAGTGGTTTGGAAGTTCCCTTCTTTTGGGCCCGACGTGTGTCTTTGGATGACACATAACACCTTCACAAACCATGGTTGTTTTTCCTGGCCTGCTCTATCCTTTTTATTTTGTGCGTATGTTGAGGACCCGATATGGCCCTCGACCGTCAATCCGAGGCATGTTGATTCTAGCCGCCCAGATTTGTGCACGTCCTAGAAGAATGTGCCAAATGGTCACATCACTCTGGTGGACTTAGGATTAGCACCATTTAGTGGGTTTTTAACCCCATTCTTCACATTTTTCCACCCAAGGGCCAAATCCAAGAAAAAATCCCCCTTGAAAGAATATGTGATAACAGTGTTAACGAAGTTCACAAGACATCCTAGCTACATCTCTGGATCATCTTAGAATACGAATCACTTCAATATCCTTATTATGCAAGAGTTGGGACCTTCTCACAAATGTGTTACATACTCCATACAAAGCTACCTTCTCCTTAACAAAGGATTCAAGAAGGCACTCACATAAGTGACCTTACTCTAGACACCTTAAGGACTACATTCCTCACAATCCAAAGCTCTCTCTCCAAGGGGACTAAAGGGCGCCTCCTCCACAATGCGTACATAAGGAATTTATATAGTTTCCCTATCTGCATAATTCAAGGAGACAAGATCCACAAATTTAGGATCTAAATAACAACTCAAGGACTAAAATGAGAAAGCATCTCAACCAAACTATGAGACCCTTAAATTCCCCTTAAGACTATGAAACCACTTGTGATAAAATGAGCAAGAATATCAAACCAACTCATGAGACTCCCAACTTCCCCTTAAAACTAGGAAACCAATTTGTGAGGTAGATTCTCACAAAAAACTAATTTCCATTTTTACAAATTAAATTAAAAAATACATGAGTAATTCCATTCACTCCAAGTATTAATCATTTTTCCAATTTGAATGAGTAATGGATGAGCTTCTCACACTCATTTAAAGTATTAATCATTTTTTTAAGCATTAATCATTCCTTTCAAACTTTGTCACCTATCATCAATCAACATTTTAATGATCTTCTTCATGTTGTGCAAAGTATTGAATCCTTGCATGGAGATCCTCCTAGATCAAATCTCTCCAAAGTCTAGTCTAGACAAATGATCTAGTCCAACATTGAATTTGTCAGGATTGACAATGACCTCAAAATAAAACTACTGAAACAACAATAACCATTTGCAAATTCTACCCTCTAAAAAAGTTTTATAAACCATATACTTCAAAGAAGAGTGATCAGTAAAAAAATTTAAAGGACATCCTAATAAATAATGTCTTTTGTAAAGCATAAACCATTGCCAAAGATTCACTTCCAGTTGTAATGTAGTTGTGCTCATCCTAGGAAATCTTTTTGGTGGAAAATTAGACATGATGATCTAGATTTCCTTCCCTTGGTTGCACCAGAATATCACCTAACATGATCATAGAGGGATTAATGGAAACATGAAATTAAATTTTCCAGTTAAGATCATAAGTTAAAATAGGTGAAGTACTTATCTTTTCCATTAGTACGTCAAATGATTTATCACAATCTTGAGTCCAACGAAAACCTTCAGAATTCTTTAGTAGTTGTTAGAAAGGTGTTGTTATACTTGTGTAACTCCTAATAAACCTATGATAGTATCAAGTATGTCCCAAGGTAGTTCACAACTATTTGAAAATGGTAGGGGGAGGCATATTGAGAACAAACCTTGGTGTAGCAGTCAGTACAGGATATCTACGGTTGACCTACTCTAGGGAGGTTCAATTCTTGAATCTTGTCGGTTAACGCAGAAATTTGGCCTTGCAGCTACACAATATTAGTGTCATTGGTGAGTATCATATCCTGCAAGCTTCTTGGATATACAACCATTACTTCAATTTTCATCACCTGTTCTAAGGATTCCCCTAATGTAGTTATCCTATGCTGGGTTAATGGTATCTGGGTCAATGATAACAACCCCTATATAAACCATTATCATTGGTGGCCTTTGTGGATGTGGTTTTCCAATTTCCCTATCACATCCTTAAATATTTGGTAATACTCCAAGTTAGACTTACCATCTCTATGTTTGATCTCCCGCAACTTGGAGAGAGCCTGTTGTTCTGACTGTCGTAAGAAAAGTTCTTGTATGAACCTTTGTTTGGCCTGATCAAGAGTGAAATATTTTCCCTGAGGATTCCCTTATTTAATGTATTTCATATACCATTTTAAAGAACGACCTCTCAAGGTGGTCTGAAAATTGACTAGTTTATTGGCATCCATTGTTCCACAATACCTCGAGATAGCCTCACAAAGAAACCAATGTTGTTTGACATCGTCATCCCCTTTACCCAAAAAATCTGGTTATAAGGTGAGAGATCCTGCATGCTGAATTAACATCAGAGAACTTGAGGAGCCTATCAAAATGAACTGTGAGGGTCCTAGTTGAAATATAAATAAAGAACTTACCCCACTTTCATTACTACTAGTACTTGAACTTGCCATATTATAAGGATTAGAAATGAAAGAAACTACTAAATAGTTTAACACAAAGTTTACCGGATTTGTAGATAGTGTTGAGGGACAAGGTGATTCCAGGATAGTTCCTTTGACTCCATACTGGAATTCCTTGACCTGGGGGGTCACATTAGTATGTAGTAGCATATCAATTTTGTAATGTGATTGAACATCTTCTTGCATCATAGGATCTGATTCTCCCACAATGTTTACGAGGATTTTAGCTACGTCTTCTTCTTCAAGAGTGATACATATCCTTATTATTTCCTTCAAATTTCCTTCTTCTTTTCCTTCCTCCAGATCTTTCACCACTCTCTCCAAACCTCTCCTACAACCTCTTAGTATGTGTAAATTTACAAATTCAAAACATTTTGTTTTGTTGCTACTGAGTCTTGGGGTCATGACCATGTGTCAAGGTCCTAGGGTTAGTGTCTCGTGATTGTTTTTTGGGTTTGTTCACTTATGAGTCAACTTGGGTTTGACGGGGCCATGTCTAAGGGAAGTTTTGAAAGACATTCCAATCATGGTTACTTCCACCACAAATTCTACTACAAAATCTAATGCACATCAACCATCAACAAATTGCTTGTCATTACCAAATTCCTAATATGATTAAATTGCAGTTTGAACATGATACAACCATTGAATTTCCTTTTGGAAGAAACTAATGGTTAAAAGGGGGAATTGAACTAGAATACCAAGAAATGGAATTAGTTCTAGAGAATTTTTGCAGTAGAAAAAAGATAAAACAAAGATTTCGCAGCAAGTTTCCTAGTTGTTGCGAAATTTTATTTTCATCATAACTTAAAAAAAAAAAAAAAACTGGGCTTTTCCCAACATTTTTGTGGAGATGCATCATAGTTTCATTAATTTTATGACAAATTTCCAGCCCAACCCAATTCACCATTTGGGAGAAAAAGGAGAAATTCCAGATTTGCTGCAAAATTTTGCTGCGAAATTTCTTGTAGCTTATTGTTTTTGCAGTGAACTTCAAGAGCATATTCCAAGAATATGGTGATTTATGTCAACAAACGGAAATAGTTTTTTCTCAATAACGGGTTCATATACAAAAACCTCTCTCATTTTTTTCACAAGTTTCATAGTTTGGGATATTCGAAGGGTCTTTACAGCCTAGTTTTACTGATTTTCACCAAATTTAATTAGTTAAAAACTAAACCCTAAAAAACAGGAGTTAGTTTGTAACTCCTTATTGAATGTGAAACCATAATAATTTCGACCTGATTGAGTTATATTCAAATTTAATTCTATATATTATCATAAAGAAGATTGTAAAAGGGTCCAAGAGTGGGAAAATATAGACTCTTCTAATATGTGTATCTTATTTTTTTGATACTAATCAAAGCTTGTTGAGATCAAAAGTACATAATCATTTACACAAAGATTCATGTGATGATATTGTTTAGTCTATGTCTTCAATGTGTGATTATGTTTCTTTATTAATTTTTTCATTTAAATGTATTATTTCTAAATATTTAAATAAGGCCGAGTGTTTCAGAATTCATGGTTTCATGCTCTGTTGCACATGTCTAAGTATTTCCACCATTTCCTTCTAAAGTCATCTTAGGAGTCATCCCAATTACATTCCCTAAGCTGATGGATTGTCTCCTCCTTTCAACCTATAACTACAACGCTATTTTTAATGTCTAAGATATGTTATCTATCTTGCCTTTGTCAATGAGTGATCATATAACCAACATCTCAGTAATTTTGATTATTTTTCAGTCAGTTGGACTCCATTTCCCAATGGTCGTTCTCTCCTAAATCTTACCAAACATACTAAAATCCTATTCTCATCTTAATATGTAGCCATTGCATTGATTAAAAACCAGTAAGAGAGAGCCCTTTCTGGATTGGAAAGGGTAGCTTCCAATTTTCAAGTGGGTTTGAAGGTTACTTTTGATACTTGTAAACCACCATTAAAACCTTGCTCTTACCTAATGATCTGGCCATTGTATAACACGTCTCATTGAGGGATCTCCCTCTGGATTGAAGGGGACAACTTTCAGTCCTGAAGTAGGTCTGAGATTACCTCTGGGTTTTCCTCATACAACCAAGAGAAATTACAGAGTGATAACACTTTGGTGCCATTGTTAGGGATCGAAGGTGAAATATTCTGTGGGAAAGAACGACAAAGATCAAATTTGAATTTTGATGGTGAACATGGGTCAGACATGAAAGAGGTTGTGCATCATTCATCGTGTGACTCCATTTTAGGAAGAATCCATATTTCAAAGTTTTTATGGCAACTCCATTGCCATAATGATTCATTTCTTGAGGGATTTACTGGTGATTCCACTGGACTATGAGAGACTCAAATGATGCTACTATCATTTCAAGGCATGCATGTTTGGACTTTTCAGATATTTATGGTTTCCCTAATCCTTTACCAAATGATGAATATTTTTTAAGGAATGGTCCTACATTTAATGGAAATGACCTGATCTTAGCCTTGAAACATATCTCAGATTTCTGTGACTTTATTGATATTCTTAGAATCAAGAGTTAAGATGTATTCCTTCTATTGTTTTATGATTCGTTCCAACGAAAATGTTGAAGTTGGGTTGAAGGTTTATCTGCTAGGTCTATCAAATCTATTATAGGTTTTTTGGTAATTTTCTTGGAAACATGGATGGAAAAAACATAGTTTGTAGCAGACTCTCTTTCCATTCAAGGTTTTAAAGAATGGAAGGATATGTACACCGATAATGAAGTGGAAGAAAAAATTTCTTCATTTTTATCTTCTTATTTAAATTCATATAAATGTATCTCGGAAGATAAAATCAAGCTTTTGGATGAATTTTCCAAGGACATTGAAAAATATATTGAAGTCTGAGGTTCAGATACAATCTAACAATTTCCAATATCAGAGTAAGTCGTTTGAAAGTATTTTCTAACAAAACCAAGAGGAGGTAGTGCTGCCCTCGTTTGTCAAGATAGAGGAATGTTTTGTTTTTGAACCTGTGTTTGAAAATTCACAGTTGGAACACCAGTTTGACATAGAGAACATACACCAACAATTTGGTCTTGAAAATCCAATTGCATAATACATTGGGGATCATCAAACATCATATGACTTCTATGATTTTTATGATCTTGTAGCTAATTATATGGAGGAATGTTTTAGTCTGAACTCTCACCGATTTTTCCACTATGAATACCAGATCCATCATTAGTTTCCTTTGCCATTACAATGTCCAGTTTTGATTTTGTTCAAGCATGGTCAAGGAGACATACAATGTCCAGTTTTGATTTTGTTCAAGCATGGTCAAGGAGACAAACTACTTGAGTAGTTGCTTGATTGGTTGCATTGGAATTATTGCATCACTTGACCCCACTATTCTTTCAGCAGCTTAGAGTAGGATGTTGTACATAAATAAGCTTGAGGTTTCAAGCATTTCCTTCATTTTGCATAGTGTGATCAAATTATAGTTTTAGTTTGACTTAGCACTGAGCAACTTCATTTCAGTTTCAGATTGCAGTCCTGTTTTTAGTTTACGATTGGTTCCAGGTTTGCATAAGTGACCTTAGGCACAAGTCTTCCCCAATTGGAGGCAATGTTGACACTCCATAAATTTCAAGCCAATTCATAAATTTTTCGTAACAACAAAAATATAGAATTTTGAGCAAAATATTTATAATCCTAACTGAAAATTTGGTCTTTAAATTTTTTTTCTCTCGGGTCCTTTAGCAGGGTTTTAATTCTTGTTCGATTAAAAATATTCTGTTTTTGCTCCAAGTCAAGTCACAAAAGAGAGGAAAGTATATCTGCACAATGCACTAAAAGAATTTATATACAATTATCTATATAAACAATTTATAATACTTTAACACCACCAATGTGGAATATATATCCCAGGCCAAAACAACATAAAAAAAAAAAACGGGGCGGAGGTGTAGGTCGGTTGGTAAGTGGACGCGCTATTTTCAGTCCGACGCCCCCGGGAACCTCAAAGTAACTCGCTCTAAGGTTGTGCCCGCGACTATTCAAGCATTTATTTCTACGAAATGAATATTTTTTTATTTCTACGAAATGAATATTTTTTTGGGGAGATGTTTGATCAAAATTTGGGGAGAAAAGATTAGATTCGTAGATTTAAATGATTATTTCTGTCGGGAATTTTTCAGCATGCTCAATCCATTTCTGCATTGAAAAATGAATTCTGAACACAATAAATAATAATTTATGTAAATTTATATAGCATAATGATTTGTATAAAAAGACATTTCATATAACAGATAGCCATCTCCCCAAAAAAACCAAGCATCGAGCGCAAATCACAAAGGCAGCGCACATATCCAACCGTTAGGCGTCATAGGGAGCTCATGCGGCTTGTATATGTGCTATACATTGAAATAGCCTACCGTCAAGCGATTTCCGGGTGTTTTAAAATTGTTACAGGAGAATCCAAATGCCAAGAAACTATTCATTGTTTAATACAGATCCACAACTTGTTTGTTCAATTACCAGTGTCTCTTTCATTTGGCGCCCACAACTTGTTTGTGCAGTTACCAAGAGACCAGTGTCTCTTTCATTTGGCGCACATGAGATCGACACAAGTTTTCAATCTATCAGCAATGTGGTCATTCAACGCAATTTCCTCCTTCATCTTAATATATGTGTGTACCATTCGGTAGGCCGAAAGTTCATAAAGGGGATATGCAATCTATCCCGAGGATGTTACAGTATTGAGCGCATTTAAGTTTGCAGCCAGGTGATTAAAGGGAATATGCAGATGCCATGTATTACACAGGGCCAAGCAAGTTCCATCATGTGTTAAATAAAAACGCCAGGTGCTCGCTCCAAAACCCTGAGTTGTCAACTAATGAATATCAAGCAGCAAGTCCAAAGCTTTAAGTTTCCAGATGGCAATTCAAAGTGTCGAGGTCTCAAGTAGAATTTTCAAAGTGTTTAGGTAAGCATCGGGTATCATGAAAAGGCCACCGATTCATTGCGTAGCGTGTCCACTCCAATTTTGAAATTGAGAATTTAATATTGTGCAGACTTTTTCAATGCAAGTTTCATGTAGGAGAGATAATAGCTTTGGATGGACTTTTATAATCTCAGGGATTTTATCTCAATTTTGCTTCAAGGGAATATTTTCTTTCATCAATGTATAAAATGGAGATGGGAAAAGACTGGAAACTTGAGAGGTTGCAGGATAATTTCTACAGGCAACATCCTCTAGATTTAATTATATAACAAAATAAGCAGTTTTGAGCAACTGGAAGTGCATCGAATTAATCATTATTATCTTCCTACTTGCAGCTCTTATTATAAAGGTTAACTCTATATACCATTTTTAAGGAAAGTTTTCAATATCAATGCGCTCAACGCCGTTTGGGGTTTTAGGACTTCAAAGGAAATATACAATATCAAGCCCACGTTTCGTGGAAGATACACGCAATTGAAGCTTGATTTCCTTAATGCAGGAGCTCTGGAAATATTCGCAAGTTTTTGACGATTGAGCAATCAAAAGCTCACTTCAGAATTTGAAGCGGTGAAAACTATTTCTCTGTTGGATATAACGAGAAAAGAAAACCTCCAAGTATAGTTTTTCAGCATCAGCAATAAGGAATAAGGATTTCGGAGCAACTTTTCCAGATTTTCTGCGAAACCGCTGAAACAGAGATTTCACAGCAAGTTTCCTGGTGGCTGCGAAATCACACACTCAACCCAGAACATAGCCTATTTGACTGCCAGTTATCTTGTTGTAACAAATAAAGATTGGAAGAATTAATTCACACAACACAAAACGTTTTCATTACTTAACAAACAAATGGAGGTTACATATATAGCATGCAGATCACTGACTCAAGTGGATCTGATTAGTTAAAAATAGTAAACCTAGAAACTCACAGTTACAACAGTCATGGTTGAAACTCACAGTTACAACAATCATAGTTATCTCTTACTAAAGTAAGCTTTATTCTAACACCCTCCCTTAATGCTTACTTTACAAATTACAATACAACACAAAAAATTACAACACTAGAACTTTGATCTGTCTGTCTGATCTGGTCTTCCTCAGCACTGAAACTCACTCTGCAATCACACGACTTCCGCTCTTTGTTCTCCCTCTTCTTCAAGCTTTCCATTGACACATTTAAAGTCAAAACGCTTTTGACCATCATTGTAGCACTTGTATACTGGACAATTTGACAACTCGACTCATCGGGGCTTCCATGATAAAAGGTGCCAATTATTGATGCATTCTATTAACTTGTCTTCATCTGTCAGATTTTTTCTTTCGGCTATCCTTCAGTATATAGAAGAACAGTTTGGATACTGAATTTCTTCAACATTCCTTTACACAAGGTGACTTCCAATAAAAACATTGTACTTGAAACTAGGGCTACCAGCTTGCATCAAGATACAAGTTCTTATTTTTACATAAACACTTAAACAATAGCACATTACAAAACAACAATCACATCACACTATATGTATAACATACATAAACAATAAATGTATTCTAGAAAAGTTTCAGAGGTTCATCATCACTGAATGAGTATTCATGCATAGTATCTAGTGATTCCTCAGCTATGTTAGCTGACTCTTTTAGTTTGCCATTTAGAAGATCATTAACACGTGTTTTGCAATTCAGTACTGTGTGTCCACGTCTTCGACAGTAGAAGCATTCAATGCTTTTATTTGTTCTTCTTCCTTTGGAGTATAGCACAACTTCAGAATGTGAACTAACTTCCACTTCACCTTCCTTCATCCCCCTTTCTTCTACTAAGAGTGTTGAACTCATGTCTTCCATAGTTCGAGAGGGCATTTGAGTTAAAGTAAAAATAGCATTGTCATATTTTTGAGACAAACTATTTAGCAAGATTGCTTTTGCATCATCTTCATCAACTTTAGAGTCGGAGTTAATCTCTGCCAATTGTGCTAACAAAGACTTTAGATTATTTATGTGAGAAGACAATGATTCTTCATCATGCATTTTTAATTTGAATAGCTATAATTTCAATGAAAACTTGACATTTACAGCCTTTTCCCCAAATATTGTACTCAATTGTCCCCACAGTTCTGCAGAAGATTTTTTTTAATCTATTAGATGTAGTTGGGAATCTGCAAGAGATAATCCAAGAATGGCCTTGGCTCTATCATCTTTCTTCTCCCATTCAATTAATTGTCTAGGATCTGTAGGTGCCTTCTCTGCACCTTTCACTATTCCCCATAAATTCCTATGCATCATTTGAAGTTGTATTTTTACTTTCCAAGTATGAAAGTTAAAACCATTAAATTTTTCCAATGTAATATTCTCCATAACCAAAACTTTAATCAGCTTATGGATACCTCTACACAATGATCAACTTAAATCATGCATGCATCCACCTTCACATATACATGCATTTACTTTATCCACATGCATTCACTTTAATATTCAAAATATTCCCCTTTTTATTTAAAAGAAAACTTTATAC
>JASDQU010208385.1:14815-28134 GCA_032191745.1 Picea mariana | reverse complement strand
TCTCTTGTCCATTCAATACTTTAGAACTAGGGAAAGAGTAGTATTCTGTCACAGTTTGTTCCAGATCCAGGTGGATCTGGGGAGATTGGTCTGTGTCCGCACTCACGAATTTATCCTTGAACAATGGTCTGCATTTTTTGTAGTTGATGGCCTCAACACTTGGACGCTCATCTGACATTCACGATCATGCTAGTGGCATTGCTTCGACCATTGGAAGCTCGATTTCGAGTGTTGAGCATCAAACCTTGACACATGTGATGATACCATCTACTTGGAAATCTTCATTTACCGGTATATGCGGTAGTTGATTTAACTTGTGACTTATCTGTAGATTAACCTGTCGACTTGGCAATGCTGGTAACTGTCACCATTAGCAAAACTGGCAGCTGCACATATATTTGTCTAAACCCTGCATGATACACTTATACAATTGGACAATCAACACCTGTTGATGAGGAGAAATAGAAATAGCGCTCGATGCTGGACTAGTGGTCTTGAAGTTTGACTTGTCGATTTGGCATGTGGATTTGGAATTTAGCATGACTCATAGATAACATGATAGCATAAGAATAGAACATATAATTTTAACTTGTTGCTTGGATTTAGTATGGGTTTAGTGGCATGCGACCATGGACTAGGGATTTGGCTTGAGTTTAGTATCACTTGGAGTGCCCACCACTTCATAACATAAATACATTTAATGTTTAACAGTATAAAAGCCAATAGAGCTAGGGTTTTAGGTTAAGTATCATTTATTTCAAATTTTGGTATTGTAGGCTTAAAATAGAGTAATAAAATCTCTCAAATAAATATGATCAATGAGAGCTTGGTCAAGAAAGATTGGGAATTGGAGATATAGACAATTCCTCTTAAAAATTTTAAAATGAGTTTATGGAGAAAACACTCAAAAATACCAGTGCATTTTTGATCGCTAACATTTGGCTCCAACTGGGATGGAGACCTCCCTACGAGTTTTCCAAGGTCTTAGTAGTTCCAGTCACCTTTAGCATTGGGCATGGAGTCATATGGCTTTAACAATTGATCTATTCAAACCTATAACCTGCTTTTCTTATTCAACAACCAATAATTGAAAAGTCTACTTGCTCGTAGATGAGCTTATTCTCTTGCCTCCTCCTACTTCTAATCAGTAGAGGCAAACTGATCAAGTGAAGTCATCCTTCCAATGAAGCCATATCAGAAACTAGTTTACTGAACCTGTTCTTGGTCTTGACCCGAAAAATAATGGAATGTATAGCCAACAGAAAAGTAGTTTGAACAGATGATAAAACCAACTTTCATCTGACAAAAATACTTTAACACATATGCTGCTCATATATTCCAAATAGTTTGCAATAGGGTCATTAAAACCATAAAAGAATACCTCTTCTTGATACTGTTTCAACTGAAAATTGAAGTGATGCTGGATGCCTTCAATGCTGAATATGGACTGCTCAACCTCTATCAGAGAGTCATATAAGCTGAACTGCTGATCTGAACTTTTCAGCACACCATCTCCCTCTTCGTATATGCTGCAATCTTTCTTTGTCTGCAAATCAAAAAACTGAGAGATACCCTTATTGATCTCAATGTCGAGTGTAGATTGTTCTTCTTCTATAGGAAGAAAATGCAAGCACAACTGCTGATCTGAATCTTTCTGCTCCCTTTCATCATATTTCTGTAATCTGAATTCATAATGATGATATGGTGGCTCATCACAGCTAACAAGTTCCTTTCCAACAATAATATCTTTGCAGGATATATCAAAACTAAAATCATTGGACTTTTGAGCAACAGATTCGTAACAAGCATCAATCACAACATGCACAAATTTTTGATCATCCTTCTGCTGAAAAGAAGAACTAGATGCAATTTGAGTAAACAATAAGTCTTCACAAAACTTAACATCTTCTTCCTCCTCACTATATTGGTCGAATATAGGAGTATCAAGGTAAGATCCTAATGATAGAGATGAAGCTTCTTGAATAGTAGGATCACCAATAAAATCTTGAAACAGATCTGGAAAAATATCACCTTATTCTTTATGGTTACTGCAACTTCCCTGGATCTGCAAATCTGGAAAATGTGGGATGCCCTTAGCATCTATTTCAGATTTGAAACTGTCACCATGATTGTCATAATGTGGATCAACAATCCCTCGATCACAATAAGAGGTATATTCAACTGATGTATATCCTTGTTCTTTGACATCAGAAAAAGAGACATATTGATCTTCATGATCATTTAAAACAATAAACACATCTGATATGATGTCAGATGCTTCTGTATCATTGTTATCATAATCAATATCATTGAGCATCACTTGATCTTCATGGTAAATACTATCTTCTGCAATAAAAGCTTTATCACTAATCTGATTTTTATGACAAGCAAAATCTTCATGATATGAAGAAAACTCTTCACAACATCCTTCAAAAAAATGTTCAACTGAAAAATAATCTTTACAAAATAAATTAAAAGCTGTATGAAAACCAACCAAAGAGATAACACTTGCAACCGGAAGAGACTGACACCATTCAAGAGCAATCCCCTCTAATGAATACCTGAAAAGTTTAATCTGAACATCTTCATGTATGATCTGGAGCCGATGAATAAACTCATGAAAATCCAACAAATGTTCAGTTGGTACTTCCCATTCTTCTCCTTGAAATCTGGGAAGGCTGTGTTCCCATTCATCTCTACTAGTTACTGGATGAGGGTAACCAGAAATACTTGAGAAATTGCAAAAATTATACCTCTTGTTCATTTCATACCAGTGGAGTTGCCAACATATTTCAGAGCAATGGAGTCGCCACTGAATCCGTCCTTCATGGAGTCGCCAGATAGATGATGACAACCGATTTTTGTCCAAACTTTGTCTATCATCAAAGATGGAACTTGTCATGTCCCAAGGAAGCCGAGCTTCAATCTCCTCTCCTCGGCAACAACGCCAATTTGTTATCACTCCAAGAAAATCTTTGTTGTTGTAAGTCAAAGATGCTTGGTAACTTAAAGTAAACTTGTTTTTGTATTTTTGTATGTGTGGATCAATGGGATAAATCAATTACAATATGGTATTCAGATAGTCAAAATGAGAATCAAATGAACCAGTGCTCTCAAGGATCAATAATCAGATGATAGATTTTAAGTGGGTGAGAAAACAATGCTTATAAACCAAATACAAATGTAGGGTTTAATAAACAATGATAAGCAACTATTAATCAAGTTATGAGCTAACCAATGAGATGAAACTCATTCTGTAGCTAAAACAACTTGAATAAGAGTACATAAGGAAAGATGAGAATCTGACATCAATAGAGAGATAAAACTGTGATTTGTATTATCATATGGAAAAGTCTGTTTACAATATAGTATCTTCTGTATCCAAAATCGAACCCTGGTATTTGAAAAGGATAGGCATTTATAGCCTTTACAACAAGTCTTAGATCCTGGAAAACTGGATCTGAATTTCTAAATATAGAAAACAGAAAATAAAACTAAATACAATAGGATAACTAAGAACTAGTTCCTATGAATCGAACTGTCTTCAAAGTTTGTCTTCGACATCTGGTCTTCATCATTGCTATGTCTCTGATGTGTCATGGAGGAAAGGACACATGTCTTCAGTAGTTGGAAAACTTTCAATAGCTGTGAACAAAGCTTTAGTTGACCAATTAAGCATTCACCTCCAAAATCTGCACGAATCTTTGAAACTGAATATTTCATGATTTGGTGATTAATCTTTTTGATGCTCTCTTATCCTTTAAATCACCCAAAAATCGCTCTGTTCGAGCTCTAAATCCTAAAAATTTATTCTCTGCGGTTTCACCGGATATTCTGTCTTAAAATTTGCTAGTTAGCCAGTGAAAGCTGTTCTTTTCAACGACTAACTGTTTGTGGATGCGCTTCCTGTGCCGGTGAAAGCTCTGCTTTGGCGAAAAAGAAAACCTTTCGTGATCAAATCAAATTCATTGTTTGCATCAACGATGCTGCAACACATAAAATCTTTGGGAAATTGATGTTCTTGATATGGCTTAGATATTTCCTTGTAGCCCCTTCTCGCATATGGCCTGGTGCCTATTATTTGATTTATAGCTTGAACCTGAGACATTTCTACTCCATATGATTGTAGCTATGGATTGGCAGGTTTGATTTGTAAACATCCTCTAATCCATTTATCCTCTGCATTGTAGGCCCTGATCTGGCTATATCCTCTGGTGTTTTTAGAAAACCCCAAATGCAACTCCTCCATGATCGATCTAAATTCCATGTCTCTAGGTTATCTTCATCTATCACGGTAGAAGGAGGAATGATTTCAGTGAACTTTTATCACAGATCAATCTCTTCGACAAAGCTTTAGATCCTCTTTTGCTTTGAATCACCTTTGAGAAGAGGGTTGTGAATGAAAACGATCATTTGATGCTGAATAAACATCATCAAGATCTGTAAGTCCTATTCTAAGCTTTGTCCATAATCGAGATTCCTCATTGGATAAAATTGACTATCATTTCTGCATGAAATGCTCACAAAACCACTTTACTTCTGTATGCACCTTTAAGACTGCAATTTCCAGTTTTCTGGTGTTGAAGAATCTAGAAAATAGATAATCATCTTATTGTCAATTGCTGGGTGCAAGACACTTCAAACACAGATGGAAATGAAAAAAATTAGCATTTTGCATTATGCCCTATGTATTGAGTCGTGAATTAACTCATGGCCGAATGCACTGATATGAAACGATCCTCCTTATATGAATAGGTTCCTTCTCTTCATGACTTGGTACTCAGTTTGCCATGTGAAACAACTCCATAACAACACTCAGTTTTTTGATTTTCAAACAAAAAAAGATAGCTACAAAGTAATGATATCAGGCTCGGCGTTATGCTGGGCTTTGGAATGAGTATTTCTATGATAGGTGCTTAGCTATGGTCTGCATTTTTTGTAGTTGATGGCCTCAACACTTGGACGCTCATCTGACATTCACAATCATGCTAGTGGCATTGCTTCGACCATTGGAAGCTCGATTTCGAGTGTTGAGCATCAAACCTTGACACATGTGATGATACCATCTGCTTGGAAATCTTCATTTACCGGAATATGCGATAGCTGATTTAACTTGTGACTTAGTTGTAGATTAACCTGTTGACTTGGCAATGCTGGTAACCGTCACCATTAGAAAAACTAGTAGCTGCGCATATATATTTGTCTAAACCTTGCATGATACACTTATACAATTGGCCAATCGACACCTGTTGATGAGGAGAAATAGAAATAACACTCAACGCTGGACTGGTGGTCTTGAAGTTTGACTTGTCGATTTGGCATGTGGATTTGGAATTTAGCATGACTCATAGATAACATAATAGCATAAGAATAGAACATATAGTTTTAACTCATTTCTTGGCTTTAATATGGGTTTAGAGGCATGTGAACTTGAACTAGGGATTTGGATTGAGTTTAGTATCGCTTGGAGTACCGACCACTTCATAACATAAATACATTTAATGTTTGACAGTATAAAAGCCAATAGAGCTATGGTTATAGGTTAAGTATCATTTATTTCGAATTTTGGTATTGTAGGCTTAAAATAGAGTAATAAAAACTCTTAAATAAATATGATCAATGAGAGCTTGGTCAAGAAGGATTGGGAATTGGAGATATAGACAGTTCCTCTTAAAAATTAAAAAATGAGCTTATGGAGAAAACACTCAAAAATACCAGTGCATTTTTTATCCCTAATAGAACCCATGGTCACCAAGGGTGCCCACCCAAATCTCCACTTCGGTCATCACCCTCGGTCACAAGTCAAGTCATGGCAAGTTGTCTTCGGGACGACAACACCCGAAAATCCCAAGTTGCATATAAAGAGTCTGGGCGCCCTCTAGCTCTTCCAACTTGTCGTCTTGGCTCATGGAAGGAGAGTGCATGCTTGGTGAAACTCTTGGGGTGTTACAACCTATCCCACTCAAAGTCATTTCTATCCCAGTGATCCCAACATGCTTCCTCTGTTGCGATCTCCACTGACGTTCATCTATGCATCAACTTGTCATTGACATTCACACACCATGTCTACATTGATTTGGGATAAGCTTCAACTCTATCCTCAATGTTGCATGTCATTGCCACTTGTGAGATGACTATCAAATTCACCCAAGTGTTGAACTTCTCATGATGTTCGTTGTTTCCATAATCCAACCCAAGTCCATGCTTCCGCACATAGCTATAGCTCCCACATCTCAGACTAGTCAGGTGATCAGTCCGGTTGTCACGTCCAATTTGTGAGTATGGATTTCCCCACGTTTTCAAATCGTTTTTGTCCACAACTTGTGTCTCTCGATCTAATCCTCAAGATCAATGAAAATTTCTTCATTCTTTCCCAAATTTTCGCTAAGCCTTCAAATTAGCTTCACAATTGCTGCCAAGTTACTCAACTATTGTCTGCACCCTCATGCACTGATTGTTGTCTTTCGCAACCAAACAACTGTTGTCTTCATTTCCTATTGCGACACCTTTTCACCAAAGCACCAAGGTCGCATTGCCTACTTCCTAGGAAGCACACCCATCTTCCAAGCTCAACAGATCAAGTGTTCCCAGAAGCCACCACCAAGGATTCAGGCAAACGATATGTTCAATCTATGTTTTGTGCACAAGTACCTCATGACCAGTCTGACTTCCTTTGATGAGCAACCCAACTTCTCAAGTTGTTCCACGTCAAGCTCAAGATCGTAGATCCCCATCGCTTGTCTGCAATAATTTACGATCGATGTGGGGTCTCGATCTTCCATGCCCACTTCCTCTGCATCCTCCAAGTCTGGCTGAGTGAGTGCCTTCATGCCCTCCTTCATCTCAACACTTAGTATTTGTGGTGCAAATGATTCGTCTGGATAATATGCCTCAAATTCATCACAAACCTGTTGGAAACATGGTGACTTGGGATGCGTTTCCCATGTAATGAATTTTTCAAGTGTTGCAATGGAAGGTTTCAACTCTCCCTCCCTTACTTTCTTTTGGTCATGCGGGCTCCATAACCGACCGATCTTCTCCAAGACAGATTTTGATGAAATCTCCAACGCTGTCAACGTTTGTGTACTTTGTTTCTCTTTGTTCATGACATCTGAATAACATATGGCTGAAGTCACCTCTCGCTTCTACACCATGTCACAAGGCATGTCCACACTTCATCAGAGTCCCTTAATCAACCTGATCACAGTACTTTTTGGCTTCCTTCCAAGCTTTCTCTTCATCGTCATGGTCACACTTGGTGTTTTGGCTTCGTCCAAGAACACTAAGCAACCCTCATGCAACACAGGAATTGTTTTGGCATGCCTGAGAATGTCCTGCCCCAAGACCATCGCATGAACATCTAACAAATCCACCATCACATCCCAAGTGCCAAACCAACTCCCGAATCTCAACGGTTCTAAACAAACTACCCCTACCGTTGACTTCATTATTGAGTTGACTACCTTCAACGCAACCAAATTCCACTCAGTCTTACAATGGAGTGATGTAGCATTCCATTCACTAATAAAAATGTGAGTTGATCAAGTGTCAACCACGACTTCTACATTCAATTCACTCACTGTTGCATCCACAAAATAATTTTTTCTTTCTTTGTCTTATGATCGTTTTCCATGGTGCCTTCTCTTGAACTCATCCAAATGCTCTGTCAATTACTCCAACCCTTCCACCATTGCCTTTGTCAATTTTGGTTGTGGTTGGCTTACTTCTTCCAAGGCTGTGAGCTCCCTCTTTGCAAGATTCTCTTGGATTTCATCCATACATTCAACTTGTTCCTTCAACGAAAATTTCATTGCGAAATGGTTAAGGTTGCACAAGAAACAACAAATTGGCTTACCTTTGCGGTCAAGTAATTCAACCTGCTTCTTGGATGTGACTTTACCTCTATCTTGGGAATCTATCTTGGGCATCCCCCTTCATGTGACACTCCACCCTTGCTGAGTTCAACGATTTGATTCCATCCATTGGCTCTTCATTGCACGATTATTTCCATTCGCTAGCTTGCTTCATATTTGGGAAACATCTTGTGAAATGGTGACCTAAACCTTCTTCACAAATGATAGAGTTGATTCCTTCAAACAAACTTTGATGTTCCATGACATCAATGATGGTGGACATGGCTTCCCTTTCCTTGGGAAAGTCTGTCACCAAGACTTGGAAACCTTCATCCACTAAGAGAGCTTTCTGTCTTTCATCCCATGCATCCCACCATGAGGTGATTGACCTCATCTTATTTAAACTTCGATCAACTGCTTCCATGCACCTCCACACTTCTTCTTCAAGGTTCGTCTTTGTTCTTTCATCATTCATTGTTTCCATCATGTGTTCATCACTCTTTGCGCACATGTATGCCTTCTGCAATTGCTACTACAACTCTGCAAGGAGTCTTCCTTCTATCACCACGGAAATACTTTTACAATCACCAACTGCTCAACAAGTGCGCCCCCTCCTTTCCAGCTGTCTTTCCTACAAAAGTGAGGAAGGGACAAACTTGCATTGATACCACCTGTCACGGGCCTGACAATCTTGTGGTTTGGTGGTGGAAATACCCAATGTTCCTAGTCACCGTGCGACACCAACATCTTTCATTTGAAGGAAATACCAAACTGAATTATTCAATATGGGATACACATTCACTTAGTTTCGTTTGTTACTTAGTTATGTCTACATTTTTCTAATACTTAGAATTATTTCAACAATAAAGAAAAACCATTCATACAAGGACAATTGAAACATATGTATGGGTGACCAAACTAACCTAACACCCAAAATCATTTTTAAAAATAACTGCAGTGTGTTGAGATAAACTCGTGCCACACAAAGAAATAGATACAAAGGAGCTTCCACTCCGTTACTCAAAACCTTGAACTAAAACCAACAAACTCTACTTCAACGAGATGCCCTTGTGCACCCATCTTTCTCTTTCCCCAGTCAGAAACCAAATGAGTCTCGCCTTCATGCTTCATCCTTTAAGCCTATAGTTCTTCCTTGACTCACATGTTCCCTTCCTTGGCTCAGACTTGCCTCAGATCCGACTTGTTTCCTTAGTCCAAATCTTCTTCAAAACTTCCATGCTTGATTTCTTTCCAAATGACTTCCTCATACTTGGATTATATAGGCACACGCCCTCGCCAAGCAGCATGCGCCTTCCAACTGACACACCCCTTTGTCATGAAGAAGATGTATCCCTTTCGATCATTTTTTCCACTTAACATTTTTGAGTTGACTAGCAAAAGGGCATGCTCCCTTTTCCTAGGTGTGGTCTTCCTTGATTGACTTCTTCATTTTCGGTTTTGGGAACCCAAGTCTTGTTTGCATCCGTTCGTTGGATAACCACTTGTCTTTGCGTTCAATGGAAGTATTCCTTGGTCCGGATCCATTGCATATTCATTTCGTCGACTTCCCTTGGTGTGTTCCCAAGGCGTGCAAGGCATGAAGCCTCCACAATCCTTTTGTTCAACTTTTATTCAATTGGGTGCTCATGCTGTGGGAGTTCCCATCGTCCAAATCGTCCATCTTTTGGTGAGGGCGTCCATCTTCACCAAGGGCGTTCACCCAACTCGCCACTTCAGTAATCACTCTACGTCGCAAGTCAAGTCATGGAAAGTTGTCTTCGACACGACAACGCCCAAAGATCCCAACTCACCTATAAAGAGTCTGGGCACCCTCTAGCTCACACAACTCATCGTCTTGGCTCATGGAAAGAGAGCACACACTCGGTGAAACTCCTAGGGCATCAAAACACCCCTTTTATAACTCAAAGTTATAAGTCATACTTATATTCATAACCTTAAGTTGTGATTTTAAAGTACCTCAAAAATTATATATATCTAAAAAAAATTATATTATATAAAAGTTGTAGTTGAGGTTGGTAGTAAGATTACAAAAATTGCTAGTCTTAGATATTGCTAGCTTTTTATTTTTTGATTAATAAGAATACTTATGTCAATGCCAACTACATTTTGGTATTTCTTGCATGAGAACGTTCTAACAAATTTCTTACATAAAACAAATACATAAGCGATACATGGCTAGACTAGATTACGTTCTTGGCTTCTTGTCTCCACTATCTATGCTACCAAAGGAGGTTTTCCCTTCTTTACTATTGTTTTCTAAGATTCTGTTTTTTTTGTTAAATTTTGTGCTACTCCCTCCAATCTTGGTTTGTCTTTATCTGGAGGTTCTGGTTGTTCTAGAATCCCATATTCTTCTGCTTGATCTACTCTACTAGCCTTAGTTTGAAAACAAAGTGAGATTTCTTCTTCTTGATCCAAATCTAGAGGAATAAAATATTCCTCTTCCATCATATCTTGAGGTGCCACATCTTGCTCTTTTTACGGGGTATCCCAAATTTCCTCTCGATCCATTGTTGGCTCATCCATGGGTGGGTCCAAGTCAGTTGGCTCATCCTCGCTAATCACTTGATGTTTTTCCTTGGCACCAAACCACCAGGTTGATTTTCACTAGAGCTTCCTAACTTGACTTGGCCCTTTTGGGAAATGTGTTTCCAAATGCCTTGTTTCAAAAAAAACTCTACAACGAAACTCTACATTTTAATAATCCAAATTTTGTTTCCAAGAGAAGCTTTCACTCGTCAAATTCATTTCCACTGGAAACCATTTGCTAAAGTTGATTTCCACACATATTCAAGCATATGTTGTGATGTTGAGTTTCTTTGTTTAAGAGCTTTTGTAATGGAATTTTCCAGGGAATTTTCCAATGGATCAAAGACAGGGTAAACCCCAAAGATGAAAACACAAATTTGGAAGTCTAACCCACACAAGAGTTGAGGATAGAGTATCTATCATAGGATCGAAAGATGGGGTCCAAGGTTTCATACATAATCTAGATTTCCCCTAGAACCAAGATCCTAAGTTTAATATCAGATCCTTGTCTTCTACAAGATCGAACACCAAAATGAAGAACCCCTTTGCACATGGGTAAATAAAATCTTCTTCTTTGATCTTAGATTGATAGAAGTCCAAAATCTAGTTGTGCAGTTAAACATGGCCAAAGACCATTGAAGTGGCATACAAGATCATTTGTACTATAAAAGTATGCTTTAGCTATAACATCTTTCACTATTGGAATAGTTATAGCTAGAGCCTCCTGAACCAACAATTTTTTTGAGGGAGAATAAGGAGAGACATTTTTCATAATATCACAAAATGAAGCCTTACCCGAATTCCCATTAGAGGGGAGAGAGTCGGGTCTACGCCCATTTTCCATGCTATCTCCTGTGGCCTACCCCATTGTAGCTTACATTTGAGAGCCACCACCATAGGAATATTGAACCAGAACTAAGGATGCCATCATCGCACAAATGCTTGGAACATTGAAGGAGGGAGAATCGACCATAGCAGGGGATGAAGCCTCCACCATTGGAACCATGTTTCTAAATTATGGATCAAAGGAGAGATGGCCAACCATGTTAATAGGCCACCAAGAGAAGCTAGGGTTTGATCGATGCATATATCTAGGGTAAAACACTAACCATCGCTTAAATTCTCAACCTTATATGCGGGGGTTCCTAATAGTAGCATATTTTGACAAAGGAGTAGGTATTATCTTTTCTTGAAACAAACATCATTTCTCATTTTAACTAATTTTTTTAACCATGATTGGATAATTTTATATTAATAGTGGCCAGAAAGGAAACAATTACAAAGAGAACATGCTTATTGTTTCAAAAAAATCCTCCAGCAACACCTTTAGATTTTTCCTAACAACTAATACTTTCTTTCCCAACTTTTCAGTGACTACATACATACTAGCATGCCAACTATAACGCCTATAAAAAACATTGAATATGCATACATAACTACAAAACATTTATCTGAATTAATTTTGCAAATTTGTCTCTAGGGAAATATGAGGTTGGTCCACTGTCATTTCTTATTTTTGCTTCTATCCAAATTCCTTGTCTTTGTCTTTGTCCTCTACCTACTCTATTGTTTGTCTCGAAGATGTGGAATCTAAAGTGTATTATTTGCTTGAGTGTTGAATGGAACACTTTATTTTATAGCAATCCATTTTTAGTTCTGATTTTTTTTCTCCATATTCCCTTAGAGTTCCCATGATCCTTTCATATTTGTCTTGCTATTCATTTCCATGTTATGCATAATTGCAAAGAGGGAATCGAGGGAATTTTCATTGTTGACTAGGGACTCTTCATGCCTCCTTAAAACCTTATGAACATATTTGATATCTTGAGGGTACATTACATACCCAATTCCAAAAGGAATCCTCTAATTTCTACTATAGAATTTGATGACTGCTATGACCTGAGAAACTCCAACAAACCTCTTAATGTGACTGCAGAAAATTGGTGTGTAACCGGCCAAGGAGTGAAAACTAGAAAGGGTGTTCCAATTCAACTCTATTTCAACAAGATGAAAATCTAAAAAATGAGGGATTAATCTTTTTTCTCACTAAGAGAACTGTCCCACTAACATGAATGAGCGAAATGAACGAAGACTCTGACCCCCAATAAGTCGATACACTTGGCTTATTCAATATACAATTCCTTTGAAAAGGTCACCTCAACATAACAACATAACATGACCACCACCACAAAACAGGCACAATACAAGAAACCCGGGTGAAAACAAGGCCATTGAACCAATGTAAAACACCAAGCCCTTTCCATAGAGTACAAAAAAGCCTCCTCACTAACCAACACCAGACAAAGACACCCGAAAGCATCTAAATGAAAACGACCATTCTGCTGCACCATGAAATTTCACCCCAATAGGAATGAACACTTACTCAGAATATAGAGTGCCAAAAACATTCGGGCATAGAGGCACAAACCCTCTTCATTGTCGACCAAAGAAGGAACATCCAAATATGGTCCTAGGTACTGTAAAAAAAGAAGAATCGGTGCTTCATGAACTATCCCTCATTCGATTATACCTCCCCAAACCTCGCTTGGAATAATCCCACTGCACATAATTGAAATGATAGCAGATGGCATAACATTATGCCTCTCCCATACTGGTTTCATGTTCTTGCATGTTAGCTTTGTACTCAAGGCTCCATCCCTTGTGCTTGACACCTTTCCACCCGTAATGCTTACCTTGAAGGTGATGATTTCACATCTAAGAAATGAAATTGGGGGTTGATCTTAGGGGATATAGGTAGAAGATACAACCCCATTTTTCTTTAGCATTCCTTGTGACAATCATGTTGCTTCATTTGCCATATATCCCTTTAGACTTAAATAAGAGAGTGTACCATCACACCTTATTTCTCTTCATTTAATTAAATTAAAATTTTAAATTAATTAAATATAAATTTCA
>JASDQU010208384.1:17536-28261 GCA_032191745.1 Picea mariana | reverse complement strand
ATGAACATGAACTTTCTGTTTATGATGATATTTTTAAAGATGTTAAGTCCTATGCAGAAGTGTTGAACAGAGTCCAGGCCTTGCCACTTGACTCACAGGCTGGTTTTGCATCTTTTCAAAGCCATAGGCGAAGCTGCTTGGCTAAGATTTTACAAGGTGAAATTTCGACCCCATCACCAGAAAAGGAAGAAACCCCTCCTGGGTTTGAAACTAATACTCAGGGAAAATCAGATGACAAAGGTAAGTCAAAGAATACTGAGAAACCTTCCCAAGATGCAAAGGGTTCTCAAACAAAAGAATCGGGAATGGATAAGGGAAAATAACCAGAAACAATTCCAGAAAAGATAGGAGGAACAGCTTCAAAAGAACTTGGTAGTCCTATCACCTCCTTAACTCCATTACAGTCTACTTTCGGAACCCCCCATGAAGGAGTTCTATATGTCAATGATCTAGAGCTGATTTCAAGAGATGAAATTCTCTCATCAAATTACTTTTTTAGCAAAAAGAGAAGAGTTGTCTTGAAACAGGAAATTCATCCTAGAGGAGAAGGATCGATTAAGAAGCATAGAGTTATCATAGATGGAAAGAAACTCAAAGAGGGAGAGTTTGCTACAGAATTAGCAGGTAAAATGCATGCAATAGCATCAACAAACATGTATTTTGTAGGTAATTTAACAACTATGCTTGAACAGAAGGATCAAACAATAATCCAGTTGCAAGACAAACTAAAGGAAAATGAAAGAAATGTTAGTTGGGGAATACAGAAGGGTCTAGAACAAGCTAGACTTATAGATATGCAAGAAATCCAATAATTAAATAAAGACTTGGATGAGGCAAAACACTTAATACAGGTCACACAGGAAAAAGTTTGAAAGCTGGGAGAAGAAAACAAAAATTTGCAAGATAGGATTTTATCTATTGTTAACCAGGTAGTAGAACTTGAAAATTTCAGAACACGGGCATTAGAAATTTATGTAAGAATAGAGGAGGAACAGCAGAAAGTGTTTTCGAATCTGGAAGTAATCTAGAATTATTTTCAGGAATTAAACAAGTCTTTGGAGAATGTGTTCTAGAAAGAAAGGGAGGCGAAAGCAGCTAGGACAACCTTTCAGAAAGCAGTGGCTTCCTCATCAAAGGAAGAAATTGGAAAGACTCGGAAATTATCTATTTCTGAACAGGTTAAAGGAGATATAATGATTAAAGTGTGGGAATCAAAATTGGTTGAATATAAACGAATCACAAGAGAAGTTAATGAAGATTGCCAAGGAATCTTTGATCTCTTTGAAAGAGATCCATTGAATATCGAAACAGATGGTTGTTCTGGATTGTTAGGTGAAGTCAATATTTCCAAGCACCAACTGAAGTTTAGAGAGGAGCTGGAGGAAAAGAAAGCAGAGATTTCAAATATCAAATTGATCAACGTTACAGAGATCAACAAGTGGATGGTGACCTCAAGTTTAAAGCTGAAAACTGTTAAATTCATAGAAGGAATGATAGAAATTCGGTTGCCCGAATTACAGAGAAGATTTTTCTCATTTGAAGCAAATGAGATACCCGAGGCTCCCAGGATCTTAGTAAATTTTTTGGAAAAATGTGTTCAGTGCGTAGAAGCAGAGAAAGGAAGTTTGTCAACGCAAGCTTAAAACATTTTTTTAAATGTTTTTATTATTAGAAATTTAAGAGAAATTGTAAACGGTTGACATTACTTTTATGTAACCGAAATATTAGGGAGTTGGTTAGTCACCAACGAAAAACTTTGATGAAAATGTATAAATATAGTTTCTAAAGGCTGAGAAGGGGCTTCAGAAATTTTGGAGAGAGCCATTTTGTAATATCAGTTTTGAAATACATCGGAATATAGATCACAAACAAGATTCTGGATCCTACAACTTTGTAACTATGTGTCTTCTCCCTATTTAGTATACTTTGTTGAATTTTTCCTTTAATGTTTTCTCTAACAAGTAAATCAGTTTGAAGTTATGTACATCGTTGTTTTATATTTCAGATTGGTTTGGATGTCAAATGGTTTACAGCTTTTCCTCTGAAATTACTTTAGTGATTTTAAGACCTGTAAAACTTTTGTTCCTTAATATTTAACTCTTGTTAGAAACCTCGTTTTTCTTTCATCATTGTCTATTGAAATATAAGATTCTTTCTTGATAAAAGCCTTATATTTCTCAGTAGTGTTTATTTGTTGTTTACGATTATCAAAATTGTTACAAAACCAGGAAACGGCCTTGAATGTGTTTACATTACTATTTTACATTTTAAAATTGTTTTCCTTGATCTCATCTCTGGAAATCTGAAGTAACAAACTGATTAAAATTCCTTTATAAACTATTAAACTTTATTCACCCATGATTGTCCCTAGTAGTAGACAACCCAACGTAGAACCAGGCCGTCAGGATCAAACCAGTATTGCCCTGAGTTTATTTAATACTATTTTACAAACAGCGACTAATAGGGTTGAGTTAGAATGATCATGGGTTGCTATTGAGCGAGACATTAGCATCCAAGAACAACAGGAAGCAAGACAGAGACAGTTGAGAAACTGAATCTGCTCTTATCTTTATTTGATTTCTTATTTCCAAATCTTATCTTTAAATAATTTACAGATGCCTTGACGGTATGTTTTATAGCCTTAAAACATAAACTCAGGAACAACAAGGAGCATCTAAAGCATTTTAAGAGAGTTTTTCTAAAGTGCGGGCAGTTCAGAATTTCATTGAATCCCAAAAAGTCCCATTTTGCTCTCAGGAAAGGCAAGCTCTTAGGCCACATTGTCTTAGCAGAAGGCATGAAAATTGATCTGGCTTGGGTGGAAGCAATTCAGAGGCTGTCCTTACCAAGGTCGAAAAAGGATATTCAATCGTTGCTCGGTAAGATTAATTTTGTTAGAAGATTTGTTCCAAATTTCGTCGAGCTAGTAAAACACATAACATGTATGTTGAAAAAGGGGTCTAAGATAAAATGGATAGACAACACAAGGAATTCATTTCAAGATATCAAACAGGCTATCATGGAATCCTTGACTCTTATCAGTCCAGATTACAGCAAGATTTTCTACATTTTTTCCTTTTCTTCTTATGACACAGTGGCAGCAGTCCTGCTACAGAAAGATGATGACAATATGGATCACCCAGTTGATTTTTTCAGCAAAACACTCAGAGATGTTGAACTAAGGTATGATCCTATTGAAAAACAAGCCTATGCTCACATAAAGTCTTTAAAAGCTTTCAGAATTTATATCCTCCACTCAAAATTCATTGCATATGTTCCTTCACCCTCCATGAAAGATGTCCTGACTCAGCCTGATATTGATGGAAAGAGAGCTAAATGGATTGCAAAGTTGATCGACTTCAACATTGAAGTGAAGCCCACCAAATTGGTAAAATTCCAAGGCCTTGCTAAGATTTTAACGAAGGAAAACCATGAGCTGTTGGACATAAATTTCATAGGGGAAAATTCAGCGAATTTGCAAACGAAGGTGGCAGCAAAAGGACAACATAACAATCAATAGGTGGCAGAGCATTTGTCTTCTTGTGAATGGTACTTAGGTATTATACATTTTTTACAAAAGCTAGAGGTTCCTCCTGAACTCAGCATGACTCAAGCCTGAGCCCTGCAAGCTCAGAGCCATCAAATTTTGCATTTACAATAATCCGTTATATTGGAAAGACCCTGTTGGTTTACTACTCAGATGTTTAGACAAAGAAGAGTCAATGGAAGATATAAATCAGTTTCATTCAAGTGTTTGTGGAGGTCATCATTACTAGAAGACCACAGTTCATAAAATTCTAAGGGCTGGATACTATTGGCCTTTTCTTTTCTAATATGTGTGTGCCTTCGTCAAAGCTTGTGATAAATGTCAAAGATTCACAGGAAAACAGCAGCTAAAATCCTTGCCCCTGAGACTTATAGTAGTGAATGGCCCTTTTCAGCAGTGGGGTTTAGATTTTATAGGTGAAATAAATCCTTCGTCTAGTGGTCAACATAAGTGGATCTTAGTAGACATAGATTATTTTACAAAATGGATAGAGACAGTTCCCACCAGGAATGCCACTCATCAGGTTGTCATGAAGTTTCTTTATGAAAATATCTTGAGCAGGTTCGACTTCCCCAAAAGGCTGGTAACAGATAATGCAACAGCTTTCAAAGCAGATGCATTGGTCGACATGTGTGAATCAATGGGCATCTAGTTGGTACATTCAACCCCCTACTACCCTCAAGGTAATGGCTTGGCCGAATCATCCAATAAGAACTTAATCAAAATCATCAGAAAACTATTAGAGGAGAACAAAAAGAATTGGGATTCTAAACTAAAATTTGCTCTGTGGGCAGACAAAGTAATTATCAAAAATTCCATAGGAACCTCTCCATTCAAATTGGTCTATGGGACTAATGCCATTTTTCCTGTTCAGTTAATTTTACCAGTGGCTAGATTCTTTTAGGAAGAGCAAACTGAGTCAAATGATATGGTAAGAAGAATGCTTGATTTGGTGGAACTGCAGCAGGCCCGTGAACAGTTAGTGGACAAATCAGAGGCTCATCAAAAGAAGATCAAAGATACTTTTGACAGAAAGGCAAAGGTGGATAATTTTCAGGTCGGTGATTGGGTTCTGAAATGGGACGCTCTCAGACAGGATAAAGGCAAACATAATAAGTTTGATTCTTTGTGGACTGGCCCTTTCATGATAACTCAAGTACATCACAACACATTCATTCTGCAGAATCTAGGAGGTGAAGAAATTTCCGGTGGCCCAGTCAACGGGCGATTTCTAAAACTCTATTTTCTCTAAGGTTGTGAAGCCTGGTCATTGTAATTTTAGTTTTAGTCTTTATTTTTATAGAATAACTCCATGCCCAATGGAAACACTAGTAGATAGTTTTTAGTTTTCTTTTTCTGGAAAGGCATTGGTTCTGTGGTTCTTGAAGCCTCACAGGGAGGCGTTCATCCCCAATAGGAGCCAGTGTTATCTCCCCAAATAAATTGGTGCAGATTTTTCTTTTTAGGCGATTAGATTGTGGTCCAAAATTTATTTCTAAATTTTTGTAGGTAGGTTAGAGAGTCTATTTTATGTAAATAAACTCAAAAATAACTTTTAATTTGGTTTGGTCAAGAAAAAGACAGAATCTCAGGTTTCGGTGGTTTAGGCGAGCCTAAAACGTGCTCATTAACCACCGAAAGACTTTGTTCTCATTAGTTGAGAGGGAAAAGCAAAAGCGCAGTTAACTACCGAAAAGATTTCAACGGGAAAAATGAAAAGCCCGTGCTTTCGCACGAGCCAGTTGTCATTTGGCGTAATCATGAAGACATAACCACCGAAAGTCCATGGAGGTGGTAAGGTATGCATGTTCGTGTTGTATCTATCCGAAGATTGATACCCTGTTGTCCTTTTAACTACATTTGTCATTTCAAAATTAAGGCTCGACGAAGACACAGAAACTCATGCGTGTTTCCCGACTAACATAAATGATTAGTCACATAGCCCCTCACTATCTCCAGTCACGAGGACACAGATCCATTATGACCCCCATTAATCTCAGATTTGATCTCCATTTATTATCAATTTGAATCCAGGAGTCATTGTGACAGTCTTGAGCCCGTGATTTCATCAAGCAAACACATATTCAGAGACCATAATCTCATTTTTGTGGTGATTTCCGAGTGGAGTTCGAGTTCAGCAGATCGTTATCAAGCCAATTGTCATACCAATCAAGCCAAGTCGAGTCATCAGGTAGTTCAAATCCCATACTGTTTCAATTTAATTGTACATCTCACCGAAACTCGAAATTTTCGACTTGTATTCAGTCAGTCTGTTGCCTAAATTTGGTTAGTGGTTGAGCTTTGTGATCAGAAATCTGAGTCACCATGTCCCGTTTGTTTCTCTCTGAGTCATACTCCCTATCACCCCAAATAATAGAGTCTTTGTCTCTCTGGCATGAAGTTTTTTCCTAAATCACAGGTACAGGTCAGCAATTACTAAATGCCAAAAGCAGGGCCAGTTCTAAGGGCTGAATTGGATGGAGTTTGGTACCTTAAGGCACACCCTGAGGTGGCTGAGTTCTTCAAGAAAACTGGAGTCTATACGTATTGTGAAAAATTGGCAGATTTTCACCAACAGGTGTCCGAAACCTTTGCTACCTCGTATGATGGAAGAACAGCAACAGTGGGAAAGGAGCAATTTGTGGTTGATGAGGCAGCCATAGCTGAGTTCACTGGTCTCCCCAGAACAGGCGATTGCTAGTTCAAATCAACTGTACCTTCAAACATTGAATTTAGATCCTACCTATAGCCTCTGCACAAAGATCTTACATGGAAAAAAGACATACCAATGTCTTATCTGGAACCTAAGTGGCAATCTCTCCTGAAGGCAATCTTTGTCTATATCACCTGTGAAGGTAGATACAATAGAGTCATGTTCTACCACTTCAAACTTTTAAATCACTTCACAGGGATATCTCCCATCAATTTACCATTTTACTTGCACAAAGCCCTCACAAAAATGGCTAGGCAGGTCAAGGCCAAGCCCACTAAGGTGGCAAGTAGATTGTCTCATCAAGGACTCATTACTCTCATTGTCAAAGAGTCATTGAAGAAAAGGCAGGTAGATTGGAACTACTTCCTCTTCTAGAATGAATTCCAGACTGATTGGCAACAGGAGGAGAAGGGTAAAAAAGTTTCCACTAAGAAGACCATTACTCCTAAAAGCAGTCATAGAAAACGGAAGGGTATCTCACCACCAAGAGAACCGATAGAATCAGCCTTTGTTAAAATAAAAAGAACCAAAAGAAAGTTACAGTTGGAGGGTGAGTAGACCAAGGACCTTGCTAAAGGAAGTAACCCTTTAAACTTACCATATAGTGACTCAGAGCCAGAACAGGAGTTAGCAGAGACCCAAGGTGATGAACAGGCTGGACAAGTTGCAGAAGATTGTTCCAACTTGCCCTCACCAACTCCCCCAGAGACACACAGTCAACCATTGGCAAAAGATTATTCAAGCAAGCCTAAAGCATATAAGGCACAAAAAATCAATAAACTCCTGCAACAAGTCTATGAGATGGAAGTCTTATAAAGAGTTATTAAAAAGGAAAATACAAACATGACTGAAAGAAATGCAGAACTTTTCAACATGAACCAAAGTCTCAAAGAAAAGCATGATAAAATCAAGGACAAGAATAGGGTGTTGATAAGGGAGAACATGAAGCTGTACAGACAGCATAGAATTCTGAGGATGAAATTAAAAGATTCTCAATCGCCAACACATGAGCAAACAGGTTTGGAAACTCTAGCTAACTTAGCTACAACCATGGTAGATATACCACAGTCTTCCACACAGCAAGTTGAAGTTCGTAGATCTGCATGAAGAGGATTTGCATCATCTAAAAGACCTTGAACACTCATAAAATCATCAAGGTAATCATTTTTGCAAATTTTGAAGTTTGAAAAAGCTAATTTTTCGGTGGTTTAGGCGAATAGGACGACTATTCATTAACCATCGAAAGCAGAGCTTTCGGTAGTTAATCCACCCAGAAGTCTTCTATGTTAACCACCGAAACCTGTAACTTGATAGAGGAAGCTAAATTTTGCACAGATCGAGGTTTTTCCGATTCAAATCATTTGAAAACACTCATGACAGATGGATGATGAATTATATATTCAGTTTCAAGATCCATTTTTGGTGCATAAGGATTAGAAAAGGTGGCCAAGTTGGTTTTGGCACCTATTTTGGTGGAAACAAATTGGATTTTTTGCACATCTCAGCAAATTCGAATTGTATCTCTTGGAAGAGTCATCACTCGGCCTTGGAAGGCTATTATGCACTGCATAATGACTCTACAAGATATGAAGACCATGAAATGTGGGATTGACCTCATTTTGAGGATCATTCCTTATCTTTTGCAAACTGAATTTTGACTTTCTATCTTTAGCATATCTGATCCATGCTTTTAGGAATTCAAAAATACATTATAAATCTATAAAGCTAAAGGTAGAAGATGAAATAAGGGTTAGATTTTGAGTTCTATACGCTATTGTTTTGTATGAGAGACACTTTCTTTAATATATCAGCCTACAAGCTTCTTTCATTTGTTACTGTCAGACCTTCTTTCATCTCTGTCTATGCTTATGACTGGAATTAGTTCCTTTTTCTCTGTTTAATGATCCTATGGTAACTGTCATCTTACTTTTGATTGTTAAGCAAGAATCACAAGCATCTTTGGCTAATTTGTTGACCCATCATATATATGGTTTATGTATGTTTTGGTTAACTGATTAGTTTTCTTATCCATTTGTTATACAAACCTATATGACAATAGCTCTTGAAGGCCTTGTGTTGCATGAATATAGCTAAGATTGTCTTGAGAATACAATCCAGAGGTTAAGATATTCATCTTGATCCAAACCCACACCTATTATTGAGAAAATAGTTTCCAAAAAGATTAAGTTACCAGGCATCTCTGACTTACAGCCTAGGAGAGTTTCCTAGAGTGATAATAGATACAAACTGTTGGAATGTTACTTGAGCCTTGAATGTCTCACTAAGGGTGTAATATTCCTCATCATAATATATGATCTCCTCTACAAAATTTGCAAACTCCTTCTCTCCTCTAGATCATCAATCTACATCACAGTTTGGCAAAGGAAATTCGCTCTGATACAACTGTAATGTTCCCAAACATATTTTCTTGGAACATGTTAAGTTTTATAGGTTTTCTGGTTGTGGTATTCTGTCAAACAGTTTGTTTGCAGAGTATTTATAGGTTGTTTATGGTTTGATATTTATGTGTATTTTTAACCAGTAGTTGCATATATCAAATAGATAAGAAGATAACTAAACTTCAGCAAAAACCCATGAAGGACAATACAATAAAATCGCCACAAATCAAATTTGTCCTTTATTTATTAAATAAGTCGCTCCATACATTCCTCTAAAAATTAATTGACCTTTTTGCCTCTAAAAATTGATTTATTTGTCCCTATGTCTTCTCTGGCCACTGAAATTCACTTCTCATCATCTAATATTGTAGTGCTCTTCCTCTTGATTCCGATGAGCTATTACACTAAGAGGTTTCTCCAAGTGTTATGCCCAAAATGACCTTCTTAGTGAAATTAATTAAAATATGACCCATAATAACTCAAAATTACGAAAATCATTGGAATGTAACGGAACTAAAGCCAAGTTGTGTGGAATGGATCATAATGATGAAATATGATGAACAATGCAAGTCGGGCCCAATAAAACCCCTCAGTATCTCCTAAACTCACTATCATCCCCATTTGGCTACTCCGGTAAGCACAACACTATGTAACGTAATAATGTCCAAAAATGGGGACATTACACTAAGTTGGATCCTAAGAAGTTCTGGAGCCAAATTCTAAACCGCAATACTAAACAAAATAATATGATTCCCTTAAGGGACTGTAATTCCTACCTTAAAATTATTTACGAGTTCCCTAATGCCATGGACACCATTCTTATTGTCCCTACAGAGGATGCATTTTTTTTGTTTAGATGACATAGAGTTCGGGGTTAAGTGGCTTGCAAATGGGAAAACTAAGGACATTGAAGGCTACCAAGCTAAAAATTTTAAAATCGGAGGGCCTATACTTATCCCTCACATACACAATCTCTTCAATTTAGCAGTCAAGCATGGATTCCCTAAACCCTAGATGAAAAGCCTCATTTTTCCTATTTTTAAAAATGGGGATAGAAACATTCCCTCTAATTATAGAACCATTATGATTAGCCTGATTTTAGTCAATCTTTACGGAATTATTTTGGAAAAGAAGAATAGCCTTTGGCTAGAAAGTCCCAGTAAAAGAGCTAAATGCCAGGTCAGGTTTAGGAGATATCATTCAAATATGGACCATCGTGTTACCTTTAGGATCATTGCAGAGGAGTTTTGCAACACTAAAACCAATCTTTTTTGTTGTTTTGTTGACTTTAGAAAATCTTTTGACATGGTTCCTAGGAAAAACATTTGGAATAGGTTGGAAGAGATAAAATTTCCTCTCGAGTTGAGGGTTGCTACAATAAGGATGTATGAGAACGTTATTGCTAAGTTTAAAATCACTGAGGACTGGTCGAAAGAGATTAACTTCAATATTGGAATCAAACAAGGTCGTCCCTTGTCCCCTACCCATTTTGGCATATACATTGACAAGTTAGAAGATTGTTTGGAAAAAGCAGGTTGTGTCAGCCCTACTCTCACTGGTATACTCATCAATCTTCTTCTTTATGTTGATGATATTATTCCTATGGAAAGGAGTCCCCATGATCTTGAAAACCAACTAAGAATCCTCTAGGATTTTTTCTCCAATATGGGTATGACTGATAACACTGATAAGACTAAGATCATGATTATTAAATCCAATAAAATCAGTTATGATACCTTCGTATATGACAACAACAACTTGGAAGAAGTGACATTATACAAATATCTTGGAATTGATATTCACCACAAGCTCAACTAGAATTATAGCATTGAGAAAAGGATTATTGGGGGATGGAAAACTTATTATGGACTTGAAAACAATTGTAATTCAACTGATCTTTGGATTTCGGATAAGAAGAAACTCCTCTTTGAGACTCTCGTTACACCTGTTATACTTTATGGATGTGAAGTCTAGGGTTGTAGTATCTCTCGTGAATCCTGGAGAAAGATAGAGCAAATACAAAAGAATTTTCTAACCTATAATCTCAGAATTAAAGGAAATATGCC
>JASDQU010208384.1:1504-17016 GCA_032191745.1 Picea mariana | reverse complement strand
GAGGATCCACGTGACGTGCCACATACCACCGGAAAGAGCATGATGTATACTATCCATCCATGGGTTTTGTATCTTCATTTTCATTTTCCTTCATGTCCAAATAACTTCATCAATCTTCTGGTCCAAAACCCATGACTAGGGTTGACATCAATGACAACAACCAATCTTCCAACAAGTATGTCTAGGATAATCTTGATCATTTTATCTCTTCTATAGGACTTTAAACCGACTAATTCGCTCATGTTTGATCCCTAAAAAGAATAAAATCCCCATTAAAAAAAATACCCCTATAAGCGAAGGTGTATTGAAAATTGGAAGAAAGTTAGTTTCAGTGTATTCTTAAAATCATTAACAGACCTTCTTTTCAAAAAATTTAAACAGATATCATCCCTTATATGATACATGCAGATTGATTGTCCCCACTTCAAAATGTTAAAATATAAAACATATGGTGAAAGGAAATTCATAATTTGATTGCCCCCATCTTGTACAAAAGATATGATGAAAGTAAATTCATATAATGATTGCCCTCATCTCATCAAAATGTGAAATTGCTAATTGAAGTGGTGAAAGGAAATTCAATGGGAGAAGTTGATAACTTCATCGGGGTACTGAACAGGCTCGCTAGAAGTGAAGCAATATCTATGATATATGTAAGGTTGTCATACATGTCCATATAACATACTATGTCATCTAGTTCTCTTTCTGGTGATATTTACATTATTAACCAACTAGGGATTCCCTAAATAAACTGTTACATCTGCTTAACCTTGAAGAAAACGAAGTCAGTTGAAGACTGATATTTATGTTAAATATATTTTGATTATATTAAAAAATTATAAAATCAGTTTTAAGAAAAGGAAATTTTAAAATAGCCTAAATTGAAATCAATCATTAAGTATGTTTTGAAGGTTTTTGAGATTTGGTTAAGTTTGTTTTTCTATGTATGGTTAATTCTTAAATAAAACTGGAAAAAAAAAAATCAAAAATCAACAATGACTCCATTTACCCAATAAAGGCACTTGGTCTACTGTTCTTTCACTCCTCACAGGGAGCCGCAATCCCCAGATGGAGCCTAGGTTGGAACACGCATAATTTTGAACTTTTGAGGGTTTTTTTTTCACCTCTTAGAAATAAAATTTCACCCAAAAAAGCATAAACTTAGAAAGTTTCCTTTTAATTTTAAATCAAATCCATTGGTTGTTATTTAGCAATAAGGCGCTTGCAATATCTTTCGTTGATGAGTTTCCTTAATTTGATTGAACGATCATAATGATCTCCGAAGTGTTGGAGCCACCTGATTTTTAAAGAGTAAGTCTCTAACGATCGCTTCGAGGCTCCGCGCTTCAAATGTTCCAGCAAACCGAAACAACGAAAACCCCGAAACTCTGAAACCCGAAGATAAACATTCGTGAATTTTCCTAAAAGAACTCACAAACACGAGTCTTAGGACACGTGTCTTTTAAAAACCTTCCCTTGAGTTGACACATGGAACTTACTTTCGACATTTACGTAGGATGATTTTCATGTTTTCAAGTGACACATGGCACCTCTCTTTTCTTGACACATCATCATAATGATGTCATCCCTGCCACATCACTCCAACAAATTACTGTTCGGGATTTTTTTATGTCACAATCCATGGATTATCAAAGCATCGAAGTAAAGTGATTTCAAAAAAGTAAAAAGAAGCTAATAAAACATTTAATTTTGAATACAAAACTTCAGAGGTTAATCGTGATTAAGAGTTAATTAATTACTTTGCAGTTACTAATTTTGAAAATTTTCCCTTGTGTTATATTCAAAACCTCTTAATTCCAAACTTCTGAAATACTTAAAGTTAAAAATAATTAATTAAGACTTAAGAGTGATTACTCAGAAGTTAATTACTTCACAGTTTCAGATTTCGGAAAGTTTCCCTTGTGTTATATTCAAAACTTTCGAAGTCTGAACTTCTGAAACACTTGAAGTTAATACAATGTTCTAAACATTATTAATTAATATTTAAAAGTGATTACTTAGAGATGAACTCCTCTGTGAATTCGAACTTTGGGATATTTCCACCCTGTCACATCCAAAACTCCCGAACATGAACCGTCGAAGTATTGATGACATTTATGATCGATTAAGGATAATGATTTCAAATAAGGATTACAAATCACGAGGTAATGAATTCCATTAAGGTTAATAAATTATTCGTTAGTAAGGCTATACAAAGATCATTAAACTTTTTTGAATAAAAGCACTTTGAATTTCAAAGTCATTTTTACCATTTGCAATTACCAGTTTTTATCTAGTATAGAACTCAGAGACTTCTCCTATAACAGGTAATTTTATTATGTTTCTTTGATGATTATGGCACCGTGAAAATTTGCAAATAAGATTGATGCATCGGGTGATGATTCGAACCCGAACGCATATGTTCTATCAGACACTACTCTGTGAGTTGTGGATGCTATTAAAACTTGGATGCAGGTGTTTGAGGTCTTAGAGAATGAGATCATTAACTATCCAGATGACTCTACCGAAGAAGACAATGACTCTTACACAGCTAAGCTTAGACATGTAGCACAATCAGAGTTATATAATATAGGTGTATGGCCGAGAATAATACCTTACAATGATATGATAAGTTGGGCCTTGGAACATGTCGACATCCAGACCAGGAGCATCATCAATCACCAGCAGGTCGTCGTCATCTCTTTCCGACCAAAAACCTACAAGTAATGTACAATATTTCCCCTACTCCTAAATACACTTACAATGACACATTTCTTCTAGATTTTGAGAGAAAGGAATGCACCCAATACGCCAGGAATGGACATGATATAGTCAAGACCTGGTGGGGGCATCCAGAAAAATTTAGGGTCGATGCCCATGGTATGTATGCCACAATGTCTTTAGACGCTCATATGCTATATATAGCCATGATTCTCTATTGCATGTTCAGGAAGAAGAGCCCTACACATTTCTCGGTTGAGTGGGTATCTATCATGAATGAGGTAGCAGAGGGTTATACTTTCAATTGGGCCAAGATTCTATCTGGAAATTTGGCCAAAGAAATTGTTGAATATAAATCAGCAAAATCAAAAGGGAATCTTGCCCCTTTTTACATGTCGGCATATGTTATGGATGCCATTTGTTTCACAACCCTTTTCCCCTGATGAAATAGAGTTGGACCTCATCCAGTTCTAAGCCAATTCATTTTTATCACTCCAAATTATTGGAGGAGAACGCCAAATATTTCTTTTACGAAATATTTCACAATGTGGTGGTATTGGTTCACATGGTTATTTATGGTCAACCACCTCCCCAAACTTCAGAAAGGATTATGGGGAACCTAGGAAAACTTGCAGACTCGTTCATTGAGGAGAATTTCTCTTATATCATAGTATTTGGTTGTTTGGTTCCTCCTCATGCCCTCCCACATTTTTTACCCGATAGGCTAGTGTGCAGAGAAGTGGCGTACTAGACAATGGCAGGAGGTATCATCAAGGAGTTAAAAGCAATGCAGTAAAAGGTTTAGTCAAGTTTCCCCATTCAATTTGGCATGTTTACATTATTAGATTTTGGTCACTCTAAAGTTGAGGTCGCATCCCTGGAGGATGTCAAATTGGTTGACATTGAATTCAAAAAGCATCATCCACATAAGATAGTGGAAAATCATGTGGCTCAATTTAACATGAAGTGATACATCCATGAGAATTATCCCTATGATGAAATGTTCAGGGGAGTTAGATCTTATGAGGAAGTCCGAATCAAATTCCATACTTTTCCCCCTGACCAACAAGTTGGTTTCCTCAGATTTCATAAACACAAGTGAAATAGTTTACCAAATATACTGCAAGGAGAGTCAATATCCACGCCTCCTTCACAAGAAGTTGGGCCTACAGGATCTGATCCAAGTTCCTCCACTAAGCACAAAGTGGAGGAGGTCCTGAAAATCCCAGAGTTTTTATTTCATGAGATAAGAACATCACTATCAGGATTGAATGATCCACAAGTGTTAGCTCGTTTCGAAGCCTCCATGAACCTGGGAAAAATTGTCCCTCATTCAACACCAGCAACTTCTGTTGGCACTCAGAATACAACAGGACAACAATATTCCACGGAAATTGATTCTCACATTGCATCATTAACCCCTTTATAGACAAGCTTCAGAAATCCTAGTTCCGAACTCACTTTTGTAGGTGATCTTACCCCTATCTTACCTGAATAGATGCCTCCCTCAGATTTATTTTTCAGTAAGAAATGAAAGGCTACCGTGAAAAAAGAATCTCACAAAAAGGACGGAGTAATCACTAAAATGCAAAGACTAGTGTATGATGGGAAATACCATGATGGTCTGGAGTTTGGAAAAGAGTTTGCAGGTTCGTTAGGGGATTTTTCCACTGCTAATCAATGGTTAGTGGAAAATTTGATTGAACAACAGCGACAGAAATGCCTCTTGGTAGAACAATTGCAAAATTATATATATAATACAGAGCAAATTGTCACAACCAGGATGAACCATGACTTTGAGCAAATCAGGGCTAGCCATGAGTAGCAAATTAAGCAGTTACAGGATAACCTTGACCTGCTCTACCAGAGTTCACACACAAGCCAAGGTCTGGTCACTCAATGAGACAAGTTGATAGAGCAGTTGCAGGCCATATTGACCCTAACAAAGAACACAATGATAGACATTTCGGCCTTAAAAACACAAGCATCAGAAGTAAATGAGAGGTTGGAAGTTTCCCAGCAAGAACTCTATCTAAAAGTAGATGTTGTTCAGAAATGTTATCAGGTAGTGGACCTTTCTCTAAAAGATATTTATGTCAAGGAAAAGGAGGCATGCTCAACCCAGTCTAAGTTTCAAGAAATTCTCATATGGATGGAGAGAGCTAATACCCCTGGTCCTACCCTTATCTCCCATTCTGAACAAGTGAGAGGCGAAATGGCCCTAAAATCCTGGGAAACAAATCTGGAAGAAGTCAAGAAACTTTCCAGAGATGTAAAAGAGGCTTGTCTGGAAGCATTATCTTCATTAAATAAAAAGTTGATTAAGTTCAAAGGAAACAGTATCTCAGAGGCCTTGGGGCGGATCGAAATAGAAATGAACCAACAAAGCTCCAGAAAGAACAAGGAATATACTCAGGCAGCCATCCAAGAGATGACCCAGATTGATCTACTTAAAATCAATGAATGGTTGGTTAATCCAAGTTCACAGTTTCAGGCCACAGTCCAAGAGGTGAACAAGATCCAGGAAAAGATTCCCCAAATACAGAAGAAGATGTTTGCCTTCTAGTTAAATGAAAAGATCGAGCCTTCAAGGTTCGTAGTAGCATTGATGGAAAGGTGCACCCAATGCATTGAATAGGGAAAGGTAAGTGTAGTTGGGAGAAAATGAGAAATCATGCACATTGTCCACCTTCTCCACCCACTCTACCTTTCACCCTCCAAGAGTCACTTACCCCATCTATCCCTACCACCTGCATTTTTGCATCCACTCACCCCACCTCCTCATTGAATGCTTGTTCCCTCATAATTCTTTTCGTGAACAGTTACTCTCCCATGTAACTGTTATCCATCCCTTAACGATCCAACGTTGAGCTATTCATCTAATCATTCCCCTCCCATGTCTTCCACCGCAAAGCATTGCCCCACTGAACACACCTGAAGGGACAGATGGTAATGAGATCAAATGGCCAAGACAGTAATTTGAATGATTGGGGTGCCCCTAATGGAAATGTGTACCCAAATCAAGGATCAAAGGAAAATGAGTGCATCTACCAAAAGACAAAGAGACAAAGGAAGCACCAGCAAAACTCAGAAATATTTGCATACTGTTATTTTATTCAGATGTATTCTATTTTTAGTCATACATTGTGGGAAGTCCAATGGTTTTTAGTTGTGACAAATTTTGTATAAATAGATAGATTTAAGATCTATTCGAGGTTGCTTCTTGCCGAATGTAATAGAGAAACTATTTTTTAGTATTAATACAAGTGCAGACAGAGATTCTAAGTTTCGTTCAATTTGAGTTATGTGTTCCCTCTATGTTTCCATTTCTCTGATCATATTATACCAAAATATCATTCAGTAAACAACTCTTCCTCTGTTATTACTGTGAGTAAAACAAGACCTGTGATCTGTGTGAATTACTTCATTTTATATCATGTTCAAGGGTGCATCTTCTACTTTTCTTCTACTACAAACAAGGAGAGACTTATATGTAATTGATACCTGACTTTGTTTAACAGTTTTGTAAATATTTCTACATCATTTGACATTATGATTTTGACTTAGATAACGAGATACAACCTCTGTATTGTCTTATTATTAATTTTATTTAAAGATTATTTCTCAGAAAACTGAAGGTAGAAAAAGCACTCATAAAAACATTTCATTTAAAACATTTGATGCGTGACATTATTCTTTGAGCCTTAGAATCAATCTCAGGAACAAAACAAGTGATGACATGTGGAAACATATTATTGGATGAGTCATCATGGTGATTGGGCATGAGGTGGACGATGACGCGATTCGAAAATTGTTATTTTATTCAACAATTTTCTAAGCGTCGAACCCCTTATGCTCCATAATCTTTTTTTCTCGTGTTTCTTGCTAATTTTATGAAACGCTTAGTATTATATATCATGAAGAATATAATATCCCAATGCATGTGGGATAGACTTTTGAAACCAAAAATTAGAATTTTATGAAGGGAAGCACGAAATTCATCCAAGGGCCCACATTTACCCATCGGTTTTGATCAACAGTGATTGAGTCACGATCTTACAGAGGCCATAACTTGAGCTCTGAATGTCAGAATCATGAAAAATTTATACCATTGAAAATTTATTTCGATGTAGAAGATGGTGGCATAGGTTTCAAGTGTTAAAATTAGATACATTTTTCTCAGAAATTAAAATATCAATCAGCTTCATTTTTAATGGGTATTCATGACAACTCAACTTCACGAGCTCATATATTGAGATCTGGGTGATGGATTTGTGAAAAAATTAATATAGTTGGAAATATAAGATGATTAATATCACATCAGAAGTGATTTCTATGGATAAAAAATTGATTATCATTCCTAGAAAATTAAAACACATTCTTCCTATTTTAAATGGGAAATTAATTAAATTGTGAAAATAAAATTTTATTTAAAAACTTTTATTAAAAAGGGAAAGGGACCCATTTTAGATATGTATATATTGATGATATAATTTCATTAATGATTAATTAATGAGGCACTAATTAAATGGAATGTTTTAAGAAGAAACTTGTACGGTAATTCCAAGAGAGGAAGAAAATCCTAACTACTCAAGTAGTTAGAAAATCTCTTCTTAAAAAGAGAAGAGAGGCTTCATCAAAGGTTCCAATAACTAGTATTGTGAGAGGGGAAAGGAAGAACATCAGAGGAAGAAGAAAGTACATCTATGGATACACAATCAAGATTCTGATCAAAAGAAAGAAATCTCCATCTTCTCCATTCTTTCTGTTCTTCTACACCACTTCTCATAGCTTTATGCTTGAATCTCAGAGTTGGGAACAAGGGTTAGTTGTTGAGTGTTTTTGTTGTATTCTTCTATAGACTTTTCTTGTATGATCATGGATTATTTGTAGACACATACATGGATGTCAAATTTTTGGTAATGAAGAACATTTCTCATGAATAAACTCCACAAAGAATTTCTTCAGGGTTGATCTTGATTGTATCTTGTAACTTTGAGTTTTTAAGTATGATATATTTGAGGTTGACCTATCAATTTATCTTTTATTACTAATTACAGTACTCTATTAAAATTATTTGAGATAATAAAATAATTCTCTCATATTTCTCATGAATAAGATATGGATGTGTTTATATACTATTAAGAAGATTGTGTGTGATGTTGATCACAATTTAATTCTGATGTTCAAGGCCTCCTTCAATATTTTCTTATTGTAAAAAGACTTTTGTTGCACATAAACATCATATTGGGTTACTGAAGAACCATTTTCATATAAATCAAAGCAATAAATATTTGGGGTTTGCTTCCTAGCACTCTCCCTAATCCAATATATTCAAAGATATATATTTAGGCCAAAGAGGAGAACCACCTCTCTAAAAACAAAGGGGGACTAATTTCCTCATGAGGTTGTCATTTCGGTCTCGAGATATTCAAGCGTCAACAATCCCCAACTAACGGAACAAGTATATACAATATACATCCATCAAGGGGTCTCTCACATAAACCCATATCCCAACTATCATCTCCGGCAAAAGCCAGACCCCCTGCTAACCAAGAAGATGATTTGTTGATATATCTGATCCTCAACCAAGGAGATCCATCCTACCACAAAGCATACTCATCTCGACTTTCTCTCAAATTCCCCCAAAAATGGAAAGAATCAATCATGCAAGTCTATGAAGCCCTCATGTGCTCTAGAAGAGCACCAAATCCTGCATCACATAGCTTTGAAGGTCTCATTCCAAGTATCTTGGTGACCAGAAAACTGTAAACCTTTGTCCAAAGTATGCTTATAGTAATTTTTTCATATCCATAATCACTAAACTCGGCCTCCCTGTCAATCCAGACTATTGTTTGTGGAGTCCACTACTCCAAACATGCCTCCATGTGTCTCATGAAACCAACATCAAGATCCCCCAAGGAAAATATATCTTTGTCTTGTTGATGAGTCCTGAAATGGTCAAGTTTTCCAACCATAGATACATCATGTATAGTCCTCAAGATCCCCAATGCTACCTGCTTCGACCATACCTCCTTCCAATTGATCTCATAGATCTCATCAGAAGCACCTGTACATCTCTGCTCCCAGTCCTCATCCTATTGAGACTTTGAACCCGTATCCATCTCTGGAACATACTTTGTCCCATGACTGAGGATTCTCTCCATCACTCCCCAAGCCTCATACAACTATCTCAGATGAACCATCCATATCTTTTTGTATATAATCTAGTCACTCCCACTAGGTTGTCTCTACCTACCAACTCTCCATGTACCATGCCATTGTCTATCTCCCCCTATGTTGATGTATATGATAAAAGTATCAGGGAAGGATAACAAAAATAACTGCAATTGTATGTAGGACTAGAAAGTATTATACACTTTGGTCAATCCCAAGGACTTGACCAAAATCTCATCCAGTACTGGCACCCATGGTGAATAATCTCATGTACTCATCACTAAACTCCAACCATCAGGTACAACAGTCTCTAACTCCACAAATTGTTGTTCAATCACTCTCCCTCCATCATCACTCATATAGTTGCTACTATTGGGAAGGTGATCTCCAAGAACTATGTACTGTTGTGAGGAAGAGGAATCTCCATGCTCCACTAAGTGTGTCTCCTCCCTGCAATCCAATGCATCCCCCTGAATCATGTTGTACACCTCTAGTACATGCTCCTATGAACTATCTCTCATCATCATATGCCCATGTATACTCATGCAATCCTCGGTATCCTCCTGTATCATCATGTATCCAAGGTGTATTGTTGGGTCAACCTCTATATGGATTTCATCCAACCCTGAAACACCAATGGAAGTGTCCTCATATCTGCCCCTGGCTATGGAATCCCTGGGTGTATGTGTAAGAACAACTGTCTCAGAACCCCTCATGAATGGTGGTCCATGTGACACATAGATATCCTCCAACATCTCTCGGTCACATCTCTCCATATCCATCAATGATCTTGGGTTTCCCTCACGCACCTCCATCAACTGGTGTTCCTCTACCAACCCACCAACATCCTCTGTCGAAGTAGTTGAAGTCAACATATGGCTCTCTATTGAGATAGATGTAGTGGATCCGTGACTAGTCTCATCAAGGACCTCCTCTAATACGGACCATGATTCCCGAAGGGTTGTCTATGCGCCTTCCAAGAATCCATGTGTGCTCACCAACTCATGAATGAGTCGGTCCACCTCAATCTCCTTCTCCCTCAGTGCCCTATGATACATCTCGCCAAACTCCAATAGGTAATCTCTATCCATCAACAATTGTTGGTAGTTGCCCCTTATCACAGTCACTTTCTCCCTAAGTGTATGGAAGTCATCAATCAAAATTCCCCCATATTAATTATCATGTGCCATCGAGGCCCTCCAACAATAACCTTCCACCATTATGTGTGTATCGTCAATGCATCTAGTGGTTTCCATGATCATGTCCTCACTGACTCTCAATTGTCTTGTCAAGTGTCATGACTCTTGATCACAATCTTGTTGAGGTGCTACCTCATGCCTCTCACTATTAGTGTTGATAATGGAATCCCCAACAACACACTCCTCAAAAGATATGGCACTTAAATTCCCATTGTCCACTGTGTTATTGATTCATCCCATATGCCACTGCACGTCATAACCAACTGATACCCCCATATGAATCACATTGTATCCTGTATGGGAAGTTGTATCCTCATGTGCGCTCACTCTACTAATTTGATATGCAGTTGGATCCCATACAGATGTGTCCAGACATGATATATGGTCATCCCGACCAATAAGGAGTGAATCCTCATCACTATAGACTGGTCCTGGAAGTGAGTATCCCAACAAGTTGCCAGTCTCCCCAACCTGATCTAACAATAGAATCCCCAAAAGAGGTGACTTTCTCTCTTCATACTAATAGGTATGTATATAGTCAACTGGCTCCAATCCATGCCTCTCCTCCTAGGTTTGTAGATCCATATGTCCCTTGTGTTCAAATGCTACACAAGGCTCCTCTACCACCTCTAGAATGTTATTGATATCCTATCATGTCATGTCTATAATAAATGTCTAACAAGGTAAGGATTGTGTCACACTCAACTCCATGGGAGGAACATTATCCCCCATGCATGACCTCATACCAAGTGCTAACACATATGAATCCTCACACGTTTCACCACTATGTTGAAGTGTTGATTCATCAACACTGTCTGATAGGAATGCTAAAGCACATGCATGCGTTATCATTCTATCCATCCATCTATCCCTTAGATGTGTAAGATTCACTAGCCTCGTTGGACTGCTCTAAATAGGAATCTATGGTTGCATCCTCATGCATCTCCTCATCCTCACTGTCGTAGTGCACCTCAACAATGTGCACCTTCCCTTTAACCCTACATCTATGATATAGCTCCCAAGGCACTTTACAATTGTACCAAAGTTCCCTGTTCCTAATGGGTGTAGGCTCAATATGTTCTTCCTTCCATATACTAGTTGGTAGTGATGTAACTACCTTCTTGCCTTATTTAGCTCTAGTTTCCTATGTTATGTTTCTCCAATAATGGATTTATTCCATCTTTTTGGCCCAATGTGTAACCTCATCTTTGCTCCACCTTGGATTTTTGATGGATACAAACTGTTGGAATGTTACTTGAGCCTTGAATGTCTCACTAAGGGTGTAATATTCCTCATCATAATATATGATCTCCTCTGCAAAATCTGCAAACTCCATCTCTCCTCTAGATCATCAATCTACATCACAGGTTGGAAAAGGAAATTCGCTCTAATACCACTGTAATGTTCCCAAACATATTTTCTTGGAAAATGCTAAATTTTATAGGTTTTCTAGTTGTGGTATTATGTCAAACAGTTTGTTTGCAGAGTATTTATGGGTTGTTTATGGTTTGATATTTATGTGTATTTTTAACCAGTAGTTGCATATAACAAATAGATAAGAAGATAACTAAACTTCAGTAGAAACCCATGAAGGACAATACAATAAAATAGCCACAAATCAAATCTGTCCTTTATTTATTAAATAAGTCGCTACATACATTCCTCTAAAAATTAATTGACCTTTTTGCCTCTAAAAATTGATTTATTCGTCCCTATGTCTTCTTCGGCCACTGAAATTCACTTCTCATCATCTAATATTGTAGTTCTCTTCCTCCTGATTCCGATGAGCTATTACACTAAGAGATTTCTCCAAGTGTTATGCCCAAAATGACCTTCTTAGTGAAATTAATTAAAATATGACCCATAATAACTCAAAATTACGGAAATTGTCGGAATGTAATGGAACTAAAGCCAAGTTGTGCGGAATGGATACTAATGATGAAATATGATGAACAATGCAATTCGGGCCCAATAAAACCCCTTAGTATCTCCTAAACTCACTATCACCCCCATTTGGCTACTCCGGTAAGCATAACACTATGTAACGTAATAATGTCCAAAAATGGGGACATTACACTAAGTTGGATCCTAAGAAGTTCTGGAGCCAAATTCTAAACCACAATACTAAAGAAAATAATATGATTCCCTTAAGGGACTGTAATTCCTACCTTAAAATTATTTACGAGTTCCCTAATGCCATGGACACCATTCTTATTGTCCCTACAGAGGATGCAGTTTTTTTGTTTAGATGACATAGAGTTCGGGGTTAAGCGGCTTGCAAATGGAAAAACTAAGGACATTGAAGGCTACCAAGCTAAAATTTTTAAAATCAGAGGGCCTATACTTATCCCTCACATACACAATCTCTTCAATTTAGTAGTCAAGCATGGATTCCCTAAACCCTAGATGAAAAGCCTCATTTTTCTTATTTTTAAAAATGGGGATAGAAACATTCCCTCTAATTATAGAACCATTATGATTAGCCCGATTTTAGTCAATCTTTACGGAATTATTTTGGAAAATAAGAATAGCCTTTGGCTAGAAAGTCTCGGTAAAAGAGCTAAATTCCAAGTCGGGTTTAGGAGATATCATTCAACTATGGACCATCGTGTTACCTTTAGGATCATTGCAAAGGAGTTTTGCAATACTAAAACCAATCTTTTTTGTTGTTTTGTTGACTTTAGAAAATCTTTTGACATGGTTCCTAGGAAAAACATTTGGAATAGGTTGGAAGAGATAAAATTTCCTCTCGAGTTGAGGGTTGCTGCAATAAGGATGTATGAGAACGTTATTGCTAAGTTTAAAAGCACTGAGGACTGGTCGAAAGAGATTAACTTCAATATTGGAATCAAACAAGGTTGTCCCTTGTCCCCTACCCATTTTGGCATACACATTGACAAGTTAGAAGATTGTTTGGAAAAAGCAGGTTATGTCAGCCCTACTCTCACTGGTATACTCATCAATCTTCTTCTTTATGTTGATTATATTGTTCCTATGGAAAGGAGTCCCCATGATCTTGAAAACCAACTAAGAATCCTCTAGGATTTTTGCTCCAATATGGGTATGACTGATAATACTAATAAGACTAATATCATGATTATTAAATCCAATAAAATCAATTATGATACCTTCGTATATGACAACAACAACTTGGAAGAAGTGACATCATACAAATATCTTGGAATTGATATTCACCTCAAGCTCAACTGGAATTATAGCATTGAGAAAAAGGATTATTGGGGGATGGAAAACTTATTATGGACTTAAAAACAATTGTAATTCGACTGATCTTTGGGTTTGGGATAAGAAGAAACTCCTCTTTGAGACTCTCGTTACACCTATTATTCTTTATGGATGTGAAGTCTGGGGTTGTAGTATCTCTCGTGAATCTTGGAGAAAGATAGAGCAAATACAAAAGAATTTTCTAACCTATAATCTCAGAATTAAAGGAAATATGCCCTATCCCATCCTCCTCTTAGAAACAATCATCTCCCACATTGAGAGCATGGCTATGACTAGATACCTAATGTATAATAACAAGTTAAACAACATGGAAGAAAATAGGCTTCCTAAAATTTCTTCAAAATCGAGTCGTAACCACCATCGACTCAAGCGAGGATGGCATAAAGATGCCCAATCTTGGCTACACTATTGAAGAATCATGGAAGACACCATTTTGCAAAATAAAGATACTATTAAAAATATCATCAAATTAAAATTTAAGGAGAAAATGTGGTGTGATAAAGAGTTAAGGAAAAAAGAAAGTTAAGGTATTATAAGGATGTAATCAACCCTAATCTAGAAGATCAAAATTATCTATCTCTTTTGATGAGTGTAAAGAAAAAAATAAGCATTTCTAAGAGAAGAACAAATTCTCACAAGCTCCATAGTGAAACTGAGCGTTGGTCAATTCCTAAAACGTCATGGAATGAAAGACTATGTCACATTTGTGACACTAAGAAGGTTGAAGATGCAAAAAACTTTCTCTTAGATTGTCCAGCCTATACCCAGATTAGATCTGATTCAGGAGCATCACTCCATGTCAGCAGCATGCCAGCCAGCCAACACATCCAGCATGCATTAATGGAGAAAGGGAGAGGCGCAGCCCTCTCAATTTTGAAATTTGCAATTTCAATAAATGTTGTAAGGATTTTAATGCCAGACCACGCCTTTGTACAAGTAGTGGTTTAGGTTGCCTTTAATGGTGACCTGCTGCTAAGTCCAGATCATTCAGGATTGGACATCCATTTTATGTAATGTAGCCATAGGAGCCGCTTTGTGATAGTGATAGCTCAGAGACGGTGAGGTGGAGGATAAGCTCGAGAGAGCCCTCATTTTTGTAAGGGGGGGGGAGAAATTAGATTAGAGAGTTAGGAGGAGAGACCAGAGCAGAGAGGTCTCGAAAGAAAGATGAGACTTGTTACAGTCCAGCCTTTGTAAACACCTTGTATAGGCATTTCTAAATTAATAGAAAAGCAGTTTTTCCTGCCATGAATTGTCTATATGTGTTTGCATGTTTTTATGCATTTCATGTTGTAAATGCATAACTGGTGAAGCATTGCATAAGTTTCAATTTCTTCTCGTCTTGGAGTTTCCGAGTGCAAGGAGTGCACAAAGTCTGCAAGGTGTGCGTTGACAGAGGTGAGACAACCTAAGGAAAGCTAAAGAGGGATAGCGTTGAACCTTCATCAGCAGAGGTGCAAGGAGTGCACACCAGAAAGATTCACAGACTCAAGGAGAAGCCTCAAGGAGGAGCCTCAAGGTTGTTGAACACCTTAGAGGACGATTTGTGCAAAGGAAGGCATAGAGAAGAAACAGAACTACTGAAGGTTCTGTAAAGCTCTATCAGGAGGGCATTGAGCGAGTGCATAGAGTGCACCAGATAACTCTATTTCGGGTTCTGAGAAAAGAGAAGTGTCGAAGAGAAGACACTCACAGAGTTGTTGAACACTCTGTGGAGAAAGGCTCTACAAGCTGTGCATCGAGCCGAAGAACGCCAGGAGGACGTGAAGCATTTCTTTACAAGAAATACTTTGGATCCGAGTTTAGCGAAATACTCAGTAGCACAAGGAGTGTGCGAGGGTGGACTTATTCTAAGTCCCGAAGCTCGGGAGAAACAGTGCCTTTGCGCACAGAGAAACAGAAGAAAGGAGCAAAAGTTCGAGAAACTCTTTGAGGTTTCACAGTTGACAAAGCTCAGGAGTTCAGCATTTCGAAGTTCGGGGTTTGGAGCGGCAAGGGATTTTGGAGTCACTGCGTTGTGAACTCCCGGTACGCGAAATCACTCCAGCCATCAGATCTAGAGCGCAGTGGCCTGAGAGCCATTGGATCACGGATACGTGCACAGGGTTGAATCCCTGGGAGGTGCATAGGAAAAAGGATCTGGGCCGTCAGATCTAGCACCAAGGACCGATA
>JASDQU010208381.1:21936-35124 GCA_032191745.1 Picea mariana | reverse complement strand
ACCGTTTTGATGAAAGCCTAGGACATCCCTCAAAGAACCATGTCAGGGACATCCAAATCAAAATAGAATATAAGACAAGGTAAACCAATGTCCATAAGAAATATTAGTTATTGAGTCATGCAAAGTAAGTTGTTACTTAAGATATAAGTCAGTGTCCCCTTCAAGCATCACATCGACTCAAGACTTTATGTGAGTTGGCAAGTTTGAATATGGAAGCGCCTTCATCTAACTCTATTAGGTGTGCCAATCAAGACAATGAAAGAAAAGACCCAAGTAGAGGGATCGATCTCAAGGGAAACAATGAAAGAAAGAAACCCTTTAAGAGTAAGTGTGATAGTGGTATGAGTTAGGCTTACTTCATGGCTTATGGCGTCATTAAATCCATTTCTATGAGCACCTTTGTAGAGGGAGCGCTCGTTGTTTGAGATACCCTTTCCTCGGTACTTTTCACATTCCAAACCCCTTAATTCCCTTTTGATACCCATTCATTATTTTGTAGGTCCCCTTTATAGGTTTCAAGCCTTTATTTTTTCATTTTCTTACTGGGATAAAGTCCTATTATAAGTGTGCATTCAGTGCATTAGGACAAGGGATGATTACCATTAGAGGGGGTAGAGCTCATGTTGGCCTGTGGATTTAATAGGTGGCCTTTATTATTTTTTACATAGCATATATAGCAGTTGCATCAACCTCTAAGCCTTTAGCCCCTCCTCCTCATGAGAGAATGGACCATGACCCATTACCAAAGTATGATACACTGTGACAGGCTCCAGGATGGAAAGTGTTAAAGTATGGTGGGGAAAGGAACATTACCCTTGTGAGGCCCCTCCATTAGTACTCCTTTTCCTTGGGTGGTGACAACACGGGACTAGGGCACAAAAGCTGGCTAGGAAGGTGAAACAAGGCAACAAACATAACTTCCCAGGCTAATGATCTAGGCTAATGATCCATTATCCAACTTCAACCAATGATCCTCATCCACATGCCCAATAAATTATGCACAACACTTTTGGTGAAAGAAGGACTAACATACCTTGTGGTGACGCCGACTTACCACTCCCATACACTAAATTGCCTAGATGTGATGAGCTTAGTTGATATGTAGCTGTAAGAGGCATTATGAGGGGGGATGCTGGGCTACCATCTGTGAACATGCTGATCATCATCATGGTCGAGATCATTGTCTCTATTGCAGGCCATGAGACATATCTCCTCTAGTTACCCCTAGGCATGGGGGGGTAACAGTTCCAACAATAGTTAACCATTGAGTTGCCAAACAACATCAACACCACTAACAACCATGACATGCATTGATGATCATAATTGACAATCATTTATAGTTAAGTCAAGCTTATAACATTTTCCATCACATGAAGTAGCACTATCCCCCCCGGGAATGATATTAGGAAATCAAAGGTAGGATGGACAAATATGTTTAGCTTTCTTGCAATATGCGTATCAATAAAGTTACGAGTGCTTCCACCATCTACAAGTACACTTACTCTAGTTTCATTTATGTAAATGTAGACTTTCATAGTTTATGGTTGAATAATACTAGTGATGGTGACAACAACTATAATTGGAGTTGACTCGTCATTCTAACCTCTATGTTTCTCTTTTGAGTTGCCACCATTCTTCATTTGTTGAGTCTAACACATGTTCCGACATTTTTTCACTATCATTAATTTCACATAAATATACATTTTTGTTTTCAAATTTATGCCTTGGCTCCAAGGTGCCTTGCAATTAAAATACTTAATAACACTCGATAACACTTAGTACCATACTTTGAGTTTGTTTTGTCAAATGTTGAGTATCTTTGGTGAGTAGGAATATATGTTGGAGTTCTTTCATTCTCATTGAAGAATACTTCATGTTGACCCTTGAGTTTCTTCTCTACAAGCTTGGCTTTGATCCTTTCTTTTTCAGCACCTTTTATGATTAATAGCTTTATCCCATTTCTTATGTTCAACATTAAATACAAGATGTAAGTTTGTACCAACTAGTCCTTTGTTGGGCCAGATACTCGAGTTGCCAAAAATTTCCATTCCTAGGTGTATCTCTTCCATAAATCCACTTTGTCGTAGACAAGTCAACTTTGAAAAAATGTCACATTCTTCAATGTTCTAAAATCTTTTAGAAATTTTGGTTTATAGTTCACATACAAGCTTCTTGTCTTCATGGCCCACCACACAAACCAATCATATGTCGATCCTTTAAGATACAATGTGGCAATTTTTTTTTTTTTGTCATCACTTTCAATCTAGTACATTTGAAGTAGAGGTTGATTGTTTACCCATATGCTACCCTTTTAATTGACACAATGTCCTTTAAATTTGGGTACTTCGATCTTTATTTTGTAAGTAAATATCACATAATATTTGATTGAGTTCTTTGTGACAATGTAACTTGCATTGCCATGGCTTGCGAATGATGATGGAAGGCCTACTAATACAATCATTTGGAGTAGTGCATCATTTATTTAACCCAACATATCAAAATTGTGATTCCATTCATCCATGTTTTTTACACATCATTGAAATCAATGTTAGAAGTATCAATTGCATTAGGGACTTCAATTTGATTTATTTAAGTGCTTAATTCAATGCTACTTTTGTGTCAGTGCTAGCAAGTATGTTTGTAATGCTCCACATTTACTTTATTTATTTAATTTTTGGGACAAATCAACTTGGCTAAATTAATGCATTAGGAATTAATAATGGTGATGATTACCATCCATTAAGCCCAACTTTGTTCCATTGATCCTATCAAATTTGATGATTATCTATTTTTCTTTAATATTTTGTTTCTATAATAAAAAATATCGTCGAGGAACTTTCCTAGCTATCTTTGTTTTTTCATGAGTTAATACATTATAAAGATCATTAGTGTTACATACATTGTAAAATCGAGCCCTAATGTGCACATAGAAAGGGCATTCTAAGAGAAAGTACTTTTCAGCCAATTCATGTTTTAGTAGCACAAAGATTACAAATTCTTTCTTCCCTTGATGTCTTAGGTCTCGTTCAATGCCCATTTTGAATATTAACAACCCTTAAAATTTTTAACAGATTTTTAGGTGGTTCTACACTTGTGTGTGACCTACTATAGTTGGTTGCAAGCAACCTAGATGGCAATCATAGTGATTCTAGGTTAGCATGTGTGGCAACAAGACTATGATTAGAGGTGTTTGTGACCCATGCACACCCTATTTAATAGCAAAGCTACTCTTATTATACCTTGTTATTTATATACTCCCTACAATGGTTAGGGTTTTGACTCAATTATGTGCCCTATAAAGAGTCACAAACTTTTCTCCTTCACTGATAATGATTTCCTCCAAATCAAGTGTGCCTTTACTACCCTTCGAAAGAAAATGAGTATATATATATATATATATATATATATATATACTATTTTTTCTTTTTCAAATTGGAAAAAGATAGGGATCCTTCTTAAAATGCCATTTTTTCTAATATTTTAATTTAATCATCTTTTATATTATGAAGTTGTAATCAAATGTATTTTAGTATATTAGAACCATTACATTAAAAAGGATATCAATTGATGATATGATTATTATTAAGAAAATTGATGATAATGTTGATTATGGAAATACAAGATCTTTTCTAATATTTTAATAATTTTATTTAATCATCTCTTATATTCTAAAGTTGTAATCTAATGTATTTTAGTATATTAGAACCATTACATTACAAAGGATATTAATTGATGATATGGTCGGTATTAAGAAAATTGTTGATAATGGAAATACAAGAAATATGATGGTTGTAATAATTGTTAGTGAAATTAAAAAAAAAAAAAATTCTTGTTTTGAAAAGACATAAAATTAAATGAAAATATAATAATAAAGAAAATACTATCCCTTCTTGAATTCATACTTATCAATTTTAGATATAAAAGGTTATCAATTTTAGATATAAAAGGTTAGCGCTTCCAACCTCCTCTTTAAATCTATACTTGAATTTTGTTTACAGATAATATTTCTGGTTTACTATTAATATATGGAATTTTAAATGTTTGAAGACATCCCAATCTTATTATACCTTTGATTAATATTAAATTCAAAACTTATTTTACTGGAAATTTAATATTAATTTGACAATGTCAAATACATGAAGTCATATTTATCCAAAATATCCTCTGTGATATTTCAAATGACAGGAACTTAAGTTTCTAGAGGAAGGGTTGACTGATAATAGGTTTGGGAAATTTATATTAGTGTAATGTATTTAATTTTAATTTTTTCACGATTCTATATGAACTTTCTTTTARAAAAAGTTATCAAATACAAATTAATACAAATAAACAATGCTAWAATGTAAACTGTCTTTATTTTCAAGTAAGAGATATCTATCTTAAYCACTTAGAACTTAGAAAGATTTAAAAGACAATTGTAGACATTTCAATACAATTTGGGATTAAGATGGATCTATGTTAGTTTATTTTTTAAGTTAATTTTTCTGTTAATCCTTTTTTAGTTTTACTATTTTTTAAAATTATCTATCAAATATCAATTTTTTTCTATTTTAATTTGATTAACATGTCTCTTTCAACTAAATTGTAAAATACATCTCACTTTTCTAGATACAAGAAACAATCACATAAGTTACAACATCATTTTGATCTTATGCCATGAAATCTACCCCAAAATCTTGATTAAAATGGAACCAACTTTAAACCTAACTTCTAAATAGTAATGTGCTATAACCAATTTCGTTGAAGATAGTTTCAATTGAAGGTACTTCCCTCGTTCTCCCAAACTGAATATAGAGTGCACCTCAATGCAACAATAATGGCCAAATGAGACTATTTCTATGAATCCCTTAATAATACTCGCACGCTAGATTACCTTTTCACAGTAACATATTACAGGATAATGAATTAGATACTGCAACAAAACAATTTAACACGTATGACATTTCTACATAACATATGGTGAAACTGCATTATAGGCAACCATAGGAATTCGAAATGTTAATTCACATTCTTTTTATTGCATGATACAGTATCATTAAAGATGTGATTGGGTACAACCTTGCAGCCCTGAAAATTAACTCAAATGCTTTAAAGCATATTTATTCTAATTTTTCTCCTTGACACATGGCCACCGTTTGACACTGCAAGGGGTTGGAAGAGAAGGAAGCCGAGACCTTTAAAAAGGTGAAATATTGTGAATTGGTACACTAGATTTTACAGTATTACTTGGTTGAAGAAAGATGACTCTCAAAAATATTGGTTATCATACATTTCACAAAATATCTGGTATTTCTGTTCTGTAACTGGCCTGATATAGGAGTGATTTTTTAGGTCAGAATATCTTTAACGGATCCATTCCTCATGTATGTACACTGGCCAGTATAAATCCTCTTTAGCTTACAAAATAGTTCTCACAATCATGTAGGCGGGCAAAAATCTCCTCATAACTTGGTCTATCATTGGCATAAGCCCAGCAGTCTGGAAAGAAGATAACAAACTAAATCATTATGCACACCCAAAGTTATAGGACGCTGAACATGTCATGCAAGGCCATATATAGCACATACCTGATATCAACTTGCCAACAGGGCCTTCTGGTATCTCCAACCGTGCACCTTCATGTGCAACAGCATAAACCACCTGACATGTGTAAGACAACACGAGGAATCCAGTAATGCTAAGATAAGTAAACCTTGAATTGGCAGGTGGTAACGAAACTGCATTAATCAATGTGAAATTGCATTTTCAAGTCATTGTCTAAATGGCACTAAAATGCCTTCATTGTCCTATAAAAAATAACAAAACACATAAATGTTGTTTGATCCACATGTTTAAAACGAGGAAGTTGATTTCTTGTCATGCAACCCTTCATATGTAAAACGCATGTATCAAATTACAGTACTTACTTGCATTGGTTTCACACCTTCCCAAGGACGTTTTAAGGTACACAATTCCCAGATTATCACCCCTAGACTGAACACATCACACTTGTCTGTAAACGGTTCATTGCGCAAAAGTTCTGGTGCCATCCACTCAGGAGTTCCAGCAGCTATTGAATCCTTTATGGGAAGGTCTGTCATTATCCGGGAAAGACCAAAGTCACAGATCTTAACTGTCCAATGTTTGTCAACAAGACAGTTTGCGCTTTTCAGATCTCGATGCACTATATTCATCCGCTGTATGCACATCATCCCCCTTCAACGATTAAGATGAGGGCAGCCATGTATTCAGTATTGGAGAATCATGGAATAGAAAAATGGATGTCAGCACAAGGTAGTGAGTGATTTAAGTACAAAGGTGAAATAACTGAAATTAACTTCAACATAAAAATAACAAGACGACAAAGAAATGATAGTGCTCAATATCTGAGTGCAGCTATATCTGATTTTTTTGTAGTACTGCAAAATTAAAACTACTGAATCTGTACTGTAATGCTATCAATTGTCAAAAGCAATCACAAGCTTGTAATGCTATCAACTGTCAAAAACAATCACAAGCTTGATCTTTGATAATGTGCAGACTTCAATCGCATTGCTTCGCATCATACTTAAACTACTAAAAAACGATTCCAGAAAGTTGCAAAAAGCAGTGTTATCATAACTGGCCAGTTCAAATGGAACTAGTGGTTTGAACCATTTTTTTTTTCAGCAAAACCAACCTAAACTGGTCCAGTCAGTGTCTGACTCAGCTGGTTCAACTAAAATTTGTCAATCAGCCAAGTCAACAATGACTCAGCTAGCATCGACAGGCTTACTGCGCGGCTTGGCTCTGTGCCCAAACAGCTTTACAAAATAAAAGGTAAAAAGAAACCCCCAAATGAAATTTAACCGCATTTGTCGTCCAATCGACCACCTTTGACCTATCACGTCTTCCAATTAACCACCTTTATGGAATTGTGTTTAACTTTTAACATTGATTCTTAAGTTCATGAAAGTCTATTAATTAAAATTTTAACATTAAGTTAACAATGARCATGGAACCCCTATTTTAGGATGTTTGGTTATAGAATTAGATCCATTTGACCTCACACAGAGAACATAAAAATTGGAGTGTTTTCAGCAATGTACCACCAAAACTCYGGGACGGGGGGAGGGGGCAGGTGTGGGGAGACGCACAGGAGGGAYGTGTGGAAGTACCCTCAAATTTTAGGGATTTTGGGGAAATGGGGGACAGGGGGACGTCGCATATATAATATAAAAAATATAAATTAATTTTTTAAAAAATAATAATGATAAAATCTCAACAATAACAATKYATCCCACGCAAATTCATCAGCAAAATACTAAATACTACTAAATTAGTAAATTGAAAATTCAAATTTGTAAATGATATAAACTATTAAACATGATTCAAATTTCAAATTCAAATTCAGTAATGAATTACATTGATTCATAAATCATAAATGAAAGTTGAAACAAAAGTAGTAAAATATTGATATTGTTAAGTTTTGAGCTATTATTAGGTTTCTTTCAATTTACTAGATAACGATAGCATAGGTAGGATCACTGAGATAAACACAATCACAAGATACATAACATTTATACTAGGAAACCCTCATGGGGGAGAAAACCCAACAAAAACTTCCTTAATATAGATAGCCAATACAATACCAAGACAATAAACCAAAACATTAGAGAATATCCAACACTGAGCAATGCACCTCTCTCTTCCTTCTTCTCCCAATTGCAACTACCAAACTTGTGCACTGGATGAGCGAATGAGTGAGTGTGATAATGAGGTGCTGGCTTCCTTTATTAATACTGGCTGGCAAGTGCTGGCAAGGTGTCTCTTCACTGGGCTGGGCCGACTTGTCTTCTTAGTGGTTAAAACCACTTTAATTAGGCCTGGGGGCCGACTTATCTTCTTAGTGGTTAAAACCACTTTAATTAGGCCTGGGGGCCGACTTCTTAATTTGCATAATACAATTAGGGTTTGACCAATCCGCAAAAGGGGATTTGGTCAATTACAATGCCCGACATGGTCAATCCACAAAAGGGGATTGATATAATGAATAATGACTCAATAATAAATAGAATACTCTTTGCAGTTACAATATTTCAACACTCCCACTTAACAAGAAGGGTATTCTACAACATCATCAGGAGAGATAGAGGGCAGCAACATCAACAACATCTGGAACACTGATTGTCATATCTATAAATCATTGGAAGTTTTTCTCATCATCAATATCGTCATCCACAAGGAGCTAGAATGGCATCATCATCCTCTGCATCAACATGGATTAGTATAACGCTAATATATCATCATCATCAATAACAACACAAGGCTGACACAACATCAACAACAACAACATCACAACATGAAGGTTGGAGCATCATCAACATCAACACTAGGCTAGAAATCTTCAGCACAAAGCTAGCATCTCAACAACATTAGCACGAAGCTGGAAATCTTCAGCACGAGGTTGACATCACAACAACATCAGCACGAAGCTGGAAATCTTCAGCACAAGGCTGACATCACAACAACATTAGCACGAAGCTAGAAATCTTCAGCATGAGGTTGGCATCACAACAACATTAGCACGAAGCTGGAAATCTTCAGCACAAGTCTGGCATCACAACAACATCAACACGAAGTTGGAATCTTCAGCACAAGGCTGGCATCAACACTACTCCCCCTTTCGAGGGAGGTCCTTTCGGACTACACCAAGTTTGTCTCGAAAGTGTTCAAACTTTACATGAGACAGAGGCTTGGTCAACACATCAACAGCCTGTTCATCCGTGCCAACAAACTGGAGCTTTATGGATCCTTTTTGCACCATATCACGGATGTAATGATATCGAATATCTATGTGTTTTGACTTGTCATGGAACATAGGGTTCTCTGTCATCTTTATGCAACTCTGGTTATCACATAGAATCACGGTTGCTTCCATCTCTAGATCAAATAGACCTGTCAACAACTTCCGAAGCCATATGGCTTCACAACTGGTGAAACATGCAACAATGTATTCCGCTTTTGCCATGTTGAGAGAAATACTTGATTGCTTCCTACTCTGCCATGAGATCATGGCTGACCCCACACTGAAACAACATCTTGAGGTGCTCTTTCTATCAGAGACACTTCCATCCCAATTTGAATCGGTATATCCACTTAGTCTGAAGTCTTGATCTCCATTATAATTGAGACCAAAATCCAACGTACCCTTAAGGTATCTCATCACATGTTTTGTAACAACGATGTGAACACGTCTGGGTTCTACAAGAAATTGACTCAAGGTGTTCACAACAAAACATATATCTGGCCTAGTGTTCGTCAGATACATCAATGATCCAATGATCTGTTTGTACAGTGCAGCATCAACCAATTCTGACGAAGTATCTACCAGGAGCTTCATCTTAGTTTCCATGGATGTGTTCATGGATTTACACTCCAACATATCAAACCTCTTTAGTATTTCAATTGCATACTTCCCTTGGTTGAGGAAGATCTTCTTTAGGCTCTGGCAGACCTCAAGACCTAAGAAATAATGAATTAGGCCAAGGTCTTTCATCTCAAATTCTCTAGCGAGCTTCTTCTTACAATCAATGATGAGCTTTTCTTCTCTAGTTAGAAATAAGTCGTCTACATATAATAGGCTCATCATTCATAACCTTGAAGTGGAGGTTAGAGTCAGCTTTACACTTGGTAAAGCTCAAGCTCGTCAGGAAACTGTCAATTCTTCCATACCAAGCTTTAGGAGCTTGTTTCAATCTGTACAGAGCCTTCTTCAATATGCATAAAAGAGTGTTTTTGTCTTCAACTTCAAACCCTTGAGGTTGTTCTATATACACTTCCTCTTCGATGACACCATTTAAGAAGGTTGTTTTCACATCCATCTGGTGTGACTTCCACTTCATCTTAGCTGCAAGGGCTATAATGGTTTTGATTGAAGTGTATCTGGCTATAGGAGAAAACGTCTCTTCATAGTCAATGCCTTCCTTTTGAGAAAATCCATGAGCAACAAATCTTGCTTTATATTTCTCAATACTTCCATCAACAACATGTTTTATTTTGTATAGCCATTTGGAAGATACCGCATCCTTGCTCTTCGGTCTAGAAACTATTTCTCATACATCATTCTTTATAATGGATTGATATTCTTATGTCATGGCATTTGCCCATTCTTTCTTATGAATGGCTTCTTCAAAGAAAGTGGGCTCCTTCTCTAAGAGATCACATATCAAAGCCATATAATTGGAGAATGGCTTGGGTTTCTTGACTTGTCTCATTGTTCCTTCGGGGGTGCCATACTTCTCTCCATCTTGAATAAGTTCCCTTGCTCAGGTTGGCTTTCTCTTGTGGGAGATCGTCATCTGGGGAGGTTCTTGAGATTCTATTATGTCATGATCTTCTAGAATCTTCTCATCAGGGGAAGTTATGACTTCCCTCACTGGTTCTACAACTCTGGGAGCTACAGGTTCTTCTTCATATACTTCTTCAAGCTTGCATCTTCTTGATTTCTTGAGTGTTGCATCTTCATAAAAGGTTACATCTCTGCTGATCTCAGTATGATGGAAACCTGGTATATAAATTCTGAAGGCCTTGGAGACCTCACAGTATCCAACAAATATTCCCTTCTTTACTGAAGGGTCCAACTTGGTTCTTTTCTCTTTCGGAATGTGTACAAATACTAGACAGCCAAATATTTTGAGATGGCTTACTTCTGGTTTCTTTCCGGAGAACACCTCTTCGGGGATTTTGAACCCAAGTGCAGTATGGGATAATCTGTTATGTACACACATTGTTGTTCTTGCTGCTTCTGCCCATAAGTGCATTGGAAGATCTTGATCATGGATCATAGTCTTCACTGCTTCCATTATAGTTCCGTTCTTTCTTTCTGCTACAGCATTTTGTTGAGGATTGTAGGGAGTGGCGAGCTCCCTCTTGATCCCGACATCTTTACAAAAGTTTACAAACTCTTTTGAGGTGTATTCTCCTCCATTATCTAACCTGAGTATCTTTATCTTCCTTTCAGAGAGATTCTCTATCAAGGCTTTGAATTCCTTGAATTTACCGAACACTTCATCTTTTGATTTCAAAAAGTAAACCCAGGTTTTGCGAGAATAGTCATCAATAAAAGACACATAGTATACATACCCACTCATGGAGGTTGATGGCATTGGGCCACATACATCTGAATGAATGAGCTCTAAGACTCCTTCTGCTTTATTGTCTCTTTTCGGGAAAGGGTTCTTGATGTTCTTTCCTTGTGCACATCTGTTGCACACACCTTCATGATCAATCTTGAATTCTGGTAGACTTGTGACTGCCTTGCTTACATATGGTAATGCCTTGTAGTTGATGTGAGCTAGTCTTCTATGTTAAAGTTCACATGGATTCTCAATGGAATGAGTCAAGGTTGCTTCTGAGTGACCTTTTAGCTTATACAAGCCACCTTCTTCTTTTCCAATAACAATTGCTTCTTCTATGGTTTTTCCTTTGGGCCACATAAAATTCTCCATCTATGAAAGCAACTCTGAAGCCTTTCTTATCTAAAGCTGAAATAGAAAGTAAGTTCTTTGTCAAACCTGGTACATATAGTACATCCTTCATCTTTATTGGGGTCCCTGAATTAAGTTTGTAATTTGATTCTCCTACTCCTTTGATAGGGTACTGGTAATCATCTCCAAGTGTAACTTTCTGGGGAAAGTTCTTTTTGTAAGTCAAGATAAATGTCTCTTTGACCTGTCATGTGCTTGGAAGCACCACTATCTATGAGCCAAGTGTCCTCACCATGTGTCACTGATCCTAACAGGGCAGAGATTAAGACATAGTCTTCCATCTGTTCTTTTATCATTTTCGTGGGTGGCTCTTCATCTTCAACTGTATGGGCATGGTGCCTTCTATTTCTCTTCTTGTATTATTTTCTTCTAGCTGGACAATTTTTTACAATATGTCCCATCTTGTTACAATGGTAACATTGGTAGGATGAGAAATCTTTTTCTCTTCTTCGACCTTTTTGAAACTTCTGGAATCTCCTTGGAGGGTGAGATTCTTTATGGATGAATTTGTTTGGGGAGTGAGACTCCTTGTGTTGATGAGTATCTTTCTGGAAGTAAGACCTCTTCCTTCCTCCTTTAGTGTGAGAAGCTAGGGCTTGATCTTCATCTCTTGATAGTATTGCTTCTCGGTTAGCTACTCTTGCTTCTTCTTGAACACATTCTTCCCAAAGACTGTCAAAGTGTAGCTTCTCCTTTTTGGCACAAATAGTTTGGATGAATGCATCACAAGGTCTTGTGAGACCATTAAGAGCTGTCATTATGAGTTCATCCTCATGTAGGGTGTCTCCAATTGCTTCTAGTTGTTCCATGAATTGTGATATTCTAGAGAAATATTCCTAAACTGTTTCTCCTTTCTGCATCCTTGTACTTTGAATTGAGTTCTTAGATTCATCTTCTGACTGATGTTCTTTCCTTCATACATTCTAGTTAGGGCATCAAACATTTCTTTTGGAGTTTTCTTTGAAGCCACTTGAGGAATGAAGTGATCTTTAATAGAATCTACAATGATTCTTTTGGCCCTAACCGTGTCTTTTTTGTGTTTTTCTTTGGCTGCAGCATCGGTAGGTTCTGGTACATCTTCTTTAATGAATTTTGCTAGGTCATTCTCTTCAAGAATGAGTGCAATCCTATACTTCCAGGCACGAAAGTTATCCACTCCTTCTAGCTTGTCAACAAGCTTAGTGCTTGCAGACATCTTGACTTGGAGCTAGGAAAATGACCAAAAATTGAAAGTGCTCGAAATTTAAATATGAACTTACTAGGAGGTGCGCTTGGTTGAGGCGAGTAGCCTGGTGTAGTTAGATTTCAGAAAATCCAAATTTTCCCCCTTTAAACTGGACCAACGAAATTCTGGTCCTGGTTCTGGTTTCCTGGTACTAGTGAAAACTAGGGTTTCACTTTCTGGGAGTTCTATCCACTGAAAAAGTGCGCTGAGGCTGTTAAAGAGTTCACTAGGCTAGGGCGCACTTCCTTGATGAGTATTGGGCTGAAATTCCTCTTCAATAAAAAACCCTAATTTTCTTGTACGACAACAATGACGTTTTTGCTTATCTAGTGAAAGGTGCTCTCTTCAGCTTAAGCTCTGATACCATGTTAAGTTTTGAGCTATTATTAGGTTTCTTTTCAATTTACTAGATAACAATAGCATAGGTAGGATCATTGAGAGAAACACAATCACAAG
>JASDQU010208379.1:7004-28199 GCA_032191745.1 Picea mariana | reverse complement strand
AGAGAGAGAGAGTGGGGGGAGGGGAGGATATAGAGAGAATAAATGAAAAGGTTTGTGTATACAAATTTGCAAGTGGGGTATGTATGTGTCTTGGGAAATTGGATCAAGTTGCAAGAACATAAAAATATTGAGTTTTTATACTTGAAATGATAAAAATAAATAGACATAAAAAACCATTAAAATAAACACGTAACACAACAAAATGATAAGGGAGATCACCCCTCTCTTGGGCTACATCTCTTGGTCCATTTTCTAATGGATCATTTTCATTATATTATCAAAGTGATAAAATCAATGATTTACAATGCTCAAAATAAAAAACAGATGGCTCCAATAGCTCCAAAATGTCCAAAAACCCCTAGTTGGGTTGTTCTTGCACCTGGTTTGGCCAAAAATTGATGAAAATACACTTCCTCGAAGTTTTCCCCAATAACCTATTGTCGTTTCTCTCTAAAATGCACCCACTTGTAGCTCCTTCAGCATCTGCGTGTTTTTTCATGCCAAAAACTGGCTCCATGCACCATTCTAGATTGTTGGAGAAAATGTCATGTAATTAAGCTATTAGCACCTTATGCACAGAGATTTTGGTCACATGGTCCCATGTTTCCAAGGTATGGCCTAAATCCCCGCACCCACCAGTTAAAATTATGCATAGATCGCACTCCAATTCACATGAAAATCGATTGATTTTCATGACCAGGGTTGGGGCTAATCCCCAACCCTTTTTCCACCCACATGAAACCTCATTCAAGATTAAATAGTTGTAGTGAACAATAGGGTTAAGAACTACTTGTAGGTGGGCTGGTGAACCGGCCTATGCGGAGACTTTTCCCATGTCAGAGCTCACGGGTTCGACTCTAGTGGAGTCCAAACAAAATTTTACATAACCAAAGGGGTGCCACATGGAAGCTCCTCACTAGACCATGTGGCACCCTTTAATTCACCCACGAACATGCCATGTATCAACCAGGGATTGGTCCACATCAACCAATACACATTTAGCTTACAACATCACCCTCTACCCAGAAAGCCTACCATATCACCTTTCCACGTCATTTGTACGGTCGTATGAACTGTATGCTTAGCTGCCACGTGGCTTGTATGGACTGTACAATCAACATTTTTTCCTATTTGGAAAAATAGAAAAAACATGATATCTCCCTCATATGAACTTTGTTTGAGGTCGTTCAAATTGTGTTGGGATCGTGAGGATGAGATCTATGCAATAAAGCAATTTTTGAGCAATTTCAAATACTTTTATTTTTTAGCATTTTTTTATCCCTTGTATCACTCCTCCCCATTGACCTCCAAAATACTATTTCAATCAATCTATACATGAGGGTACACTTCCCTCACCTTTCCAACCTTAATCCATTTAGCTTTTCTTTGATTTGTGCCTTTGAGACCAACATGAAGGTACTCCACATTCCCTTGTTTTGAATTTCTTATCTTTCTGTCAAGGATTATATCCTCATGTATTTCTAAAAGATATTATGGAAAGAAATCATCTATGGAAGGAATTTTAACATTCTCTACTTGATCATCAATCAAAGGAGGCTCATACAATCTCAAATTCTCAACATTAACAACTGCATACATTTTCATATAAGGAGGAAAATCCAAATGGAAGGCATTGTTACCAATCTTTTCAAGAATCTTAAAAGGTCCATATCTAATTGGTTTCATATTTTTACCTTCTCCTTTAAGCCTCTCTTTTCTAATGTAAAGAAAAAATTCATCTCCAACTTGGAAACTATGATCAACACAATGCTTTTCATGTACTATGTTGTACTTGGCTTGGCTCTTTTCCAACTATTCTTGTACCATTTGATGCACCAATTGAATTTTTTCAATGAACTTATTTTATCTATCAATGTCACAATGACCATCAATAGAAATATCCTTCCCAAAGATAAAATCCAAAGGATGTTTTCGAAAATATCCAAAACATGCCTGAAATGGAGATGTTTGAGTTGATGAATGCTTAGCCCGGTTATAATCATGTTGAATGTAATGTAGATGTTCATACCAAATCTTAGGATGTTTGCTGCAATAACCATGAGGAATATGTACTACTATTCTATTCACCACTTATGTTTGACCATCAATTTGTGGATGAAAAGATGTGCTATTTTTCAACTTGGTGTCCATGAGTGCCCATAGGCTTGACCAAAAGTTCCCAATAAATCGAGAATATCGATCAGGAATAATGGATTTGGGCAACCCAAAATGTACCCATACATGTTGAAAGAACTTTTATGTCACTTTTTTAGATGTAACCTGCTTCTTACAAGGCATCAAAATACACATTTTGATGAAACGATCAACCACAACATAAAGATAATCATGATTCTTTTTAGAAATAGGTAATCCTCCTACAAAGTCTATGGAAATTTGTTCTCAATGATGAGAAGGAAATAGAAGTGGAGTATACAATCCTAACTTTATGTTTCTAGGCTTACATTCATTTGAGGCCAATAGCAATACCTTTGAAAACTAGCCATTGTCTTGCCTACACCAAAGTGGCCAACAACAAGAGAAGAATGTGCTTCCCTTATAATGTTGACTCTTTCACCCTGTGGAATACATATCTTGCCAATATGATACAAAATATTATCATGCACATGGTAATCCAATTCCTCAACTTGGTTAGAATGACACAAAGTTATGTAAACCTCTTTAAAATCAACATCTAAAGCATATTGTTCAAAATAGGTCTTATGCATGATAGAATTATGCTTAAAAGTAACCAAATCACTAACAATATGCATAGAAAGCATATCAACAACTTTTTTATAAGTGTCTTTCTTATACCTGATAACCAAGTAGAATTGTTGTAGGAAACACATCCATATGAAGTGTCTTTCTTGTTGTAGCTTTGTTTGTGATTTCAAGTATTTCAATGGTTGATGATCTGTGTGAATAATAGCTTACTTTCCAAACAAATAATGTTTCCATTTTTCCACACTTTGTACCAATGCATAAAACTCCTTGTCATATGTAGGATAATTAATCACAACACCATTAAAAATTTCATAATGAAAACAAATGGGCTTACCATGTTGCAACAAGACTGCTCCCATGGAATAGTTACTTGCATTTGCTTGTATCTCAAATGGTTGTCTCAAATCAGGAAGTGCAAGAAATGGAGCATAACTAATTTTCTCCTTCAATGCATCAAAATATTTTTGTTGCTTGCCTCCCCATTGGAAAACTTGCTTGATGTTTGTCACATGTAATGGAGCTGCAATTGAAGAGAAGCTAGCAATAAAATTTCTTCAATATTGGGTTTCTCCCAAAAAGCTTCTTAGCTATATTACATTGTTGGGATTGGGAAAATCCAAAATGACTTTGAACTTGGAAGGATCTATTTTCAATTCTCCTCCTCCAACAATATGTCCCAAGTAAACAAGTGAGGTCTTTCCAAACTCACATTTAGACACCTTTAAAAAAAAAATTCTTTCTTCAAGACCTATAAAACTTTATCCACATGCCTAACATGTTCTTCATGAGATTTTCTAAATATCAATATGTCATCCAAGTATACAATTACACAATCATCAATAAAAGGCCTTAAAACATTATTCATAACTCTCATGAATGTTGTAGGAGAATTACAAAGCCCAAATGGCATAACCATCCATTCAAAAAAACCTTTCTTTGTTTTGAAATTTGTCTTCCATGTTTATCCTTCAACAATCCTAATCTGATGTTATACACTTCTCAAGTCCAACTTACTGAAATACTTAGCATCTTTCAATTGATCAAGAAAATCATCAATTCTATAGAGATGGTAATGATTTTTTATCGTAATCTTGTTCAAGGCTCTGAAATATACACACATGTGCCATGTACCATCTTTCTTTGGTACTAAAATAATTGGTGACCCTCATGGCGATGTTATTGGCATGATAAAACCTTTGTCAAGAAATTATTGGATTTGTTTTTTGATTTCAAAATTCTCCATGATTGACAGCTTGTACATACCAATGTTTGAAAGAGGACAATCTTGTTGCAATTGGATATCATGTTGGATACCTCTTTTAGGAGGAAATCCTTTTGGTTCCTGAAACATCTCATCATATTGGTTAACAAACTCATATAAATCAAATTCTAACTTTGCATCACATCCTTGGAAAGATACTTTTTCAACATTGTCTTTGGGTTTGATCATCAAGAGTACAAATTTCTTACTAGAATTGATTAATCTCTTCATTTGTCCAACATTTACAAGTGAAAAATTCAAATTCTTTGTATGTTGTCTAACAATGTACTCAACTCCATTTTTAAACAAATGATATTTTTTCTCATGAAGATGAAATATGGCTCTCATGTTATATAAATATGGGCTTCACAAAACAATACCACAAATATCCAATGGAATAACTTCAAGCTCTACCTCATCTATAAAGTTTGCAGTGATGGAAAATCTAAGTTTACATATTTTTGTGACATGCAATTTGGAATTTTCACATATCCAACCTACATGATATGGTTTAGGATGAGGTTTTGTTTCCAAATGAAATTTCTTGATAGGGTCTTCAGAAATGAAGTTTTCTTGAGATCCAGTATCAAATAGAGTATCTATATTGGTATGCTTTGAAATAACCCTTATGTGGAAAATATATATTCTTTCTTTTTCATATTGAGTTTCATTGAGGCTACTACTTGAATAACTACTGCTAGCAATAGATTCCTTACCTTGAAAACCCATGGTTGTGATTTTTGTTTCATCTCCCGAATCAGATCCTAAATCATGTTGTGTAGTTGCAGGAGTCCTTGGTTTCACTTTGTTGTTGAACTTTTTGGATCTCTTTTCAGGATGAAGTTTCCAACAATTGTATTCATCATGGCCATCTTTTGAACAATGTTTACATGTGAGTTTTTATCCCTCTTTCTTGACTGGAGCATTCTTCTTTCCATTTCTTTTGAATTTCCTCTTTCCTTTGTCTCCATTATAAAATGGCTTCTTGATGCCCTCTTGAGGATCATTCCTCCCTCTTTCTTCTAAATGAGTTGAATGTACACAAAATTCATATATATTTGTAGGGATAAACATAATAATTGTGTGTCTCAAGTAGCTATGAAATCCTCCAATGTATCTGAGTAAAGTTTCTTGAGAAGATAAATTTATACCCAAAATCAAAGATCTTATTCTAAATCCTTGAGTGTAGCTTTGCACATTTTTCCCTTTATCTTGCCTAAAGTTTTTCCAATCCACGATAGCTTTCTACATGTATGATAATGGATAAAATTGTCTTTTAATTGCAACAATAAAATCATTCCAAGAGGACAAAACTTTACCATGTTTCTTCATGTCCTCTTGAGTTTTGGCTTCCCACCAAATGAGTGTTGCACTTTCCAATATAAGAGAAGCAAGTTCACTCTTAGTTTCATCATCTTGTATTCTTTGTATCCTACAATACACTTCAATTTGATGAATCCAATTATCCAATTTATCATCATTTACCTATCCATTCTACATAGGCAATTAAAACTTATTATGAAACTTAAACAAAGGAGTTTGTAGAGGAATATTACCATGTTCTTTTGAAGAATTTAGAGATAGTTGTGAAATGGTAGAATAAGTGGAATATGGAGGTGAAGGAGGTGGAGTGTCACCATTTCCTCCATTTCCTTCTGGAGTATTATAACCATTATCCTCATTACCTCTTGGAGGATTGGAGCTTTCTCCTTGCAACCTTGAATTCCTTTCTTCAAATAAAACTTTCACCATTTATGTCATATCATAAAAGGATTTTCTCAAAGTTTCATCTTCTAAATTAGGAATTTCATGACTCTCCTCATGACCCATACTTGGTGAATGCCACTTTGAGGCTTGAGGTGAATGTATGGTTCTCTTTCTTGAAAGTTGAGAACATGGCTCTACAAGTTTCCCTTCTCCTCTTGTGAGCTTCAACCTTGTAAGCATCAGAAAACAAAACACTTGCAAATAATCAAACCTTAAAAAGCCTTTTCTATGATACCAAATTGATCTAAAAATGAAAAGGTTTGCGTATACAAATTTGCAAGTGGAATATGTATGTGTCTTGGGAAATTAGATCAAGTTGAAAGAAAATGAAAATATTGAGTTTTTATACTTGAAATGAACAACTTGAACAGACATAAAAATCCATCAAAATAAACACATAACACAAAAAAATGATAAAGGAGTTCACCCCTCTCTTCGGATACATCTCCCGGTCCATATTCGAATGGATAATTTTCATTATATGCTCAAAGTGTTAAAAACAATGTTTTACAATGCTCAGAATGCAAAAGAGATGGCTCCAATGGCTCCATAATGTCCAAAACCCCCAGCTTGGCTCTTCCTACACTTGGTTTGGCCAAAAATTGAAGAAAATACACTTACTGGAAGTTTTCCTCGATAACCCAATGTCTCTACTCTCCAAAATGCACCCACCTATAACTTCTTCGGCCTTTGCATGTTTTTTCATGCCAAAACCTGACTCAACATGCCATTTTGTATTGTGGGAGAAAATTTCACATTTTTAGGGTATTGGCACCTTATGTGATGGATATTCAAGTCGCATGGTCCCATGTGGCCAGGGTCCAGCCTAACTCCCCGCATCCGCCAAATAAACCTTTGTATAGACCGTGCTCCAAGTCACATCAAAATCGATTGAGTTTCATGGCCAAGGTTGGGGCTAAGCCCTAGCCCCTTTTATTCCCACATGAAACCTCATTCAAGTTTAAATAGATTTTGTGAACAATAGGGTTAAGAACTACTTGTAGGCAGGTTGTTGGCCCATCCTACGCGGAGAATTTTCCCACACCAAAGGTCACGGATTTGACTCTGGTGGAGTCCAAACAAACTTTTACATAACCAAAGGGGTGCCACGTGGTGGCTCCTTGTTAGGCCACGTGGAACCCTTTCATTCACCCATGAAAATGCCATGTGTCGATCAGGGATTGGTCCACATCAACCAATACATAGTCAGATTTCCACATCGCTCTCTACCTAGTTAGCTTGCCATGTCACCTTTCCATGTCAGTTATATGATCGTACAGACTATATAGTCAGCTACCAGTTGGCCTATACGGACTATACAGTCAACAATTTTTCATGTTTGGAAAAATAGACATAACACAATATATCCCTCATACTAACTTTGTTTGAGCTCGTTCAAGTTGCGTTGGGATCGTGAGGACGAGATCTACGCAATGAAGCAGTTTTCAAGAAATTTCAAACACTTTTATTTTTGAGCATTTTTGGATCCCCTGGATAAGTGAGGAAGGGTGGAAGAGTGAGGGGAAGAGAGATAGTGAGAGGAAAATAGGTTTAGGGATAGAGAGAGAGGGTTGGAAATAATAAATAAGGAGAGAGAGAGAGAGAGAGAAATAGAAAGAGAGAGAGAGAAAGAGAGAGGTATTTGTGGGGAGGGTGAGGGAAGGAGAGATAGATAAATAGAAGGTGGAAGCTAGAGAGATATTGGATGGAGAGGGGGGGGTATAAATAGAGACAATGAGGTATGGAGGGAGAGGGTGTTACACATTATTTTGGTCACTCCACTGATCAATTGACAACATGTGTTTAACTCATTTCCATGTTCCCTGAAAAATATTAAAAGAGACTTTCTCCATGAGAAAAGTGGTTTGTTTTTCCGCTTTCAGAAACTATGACAAGGAAGGTCGCCACACCCTACTCTATGAATGAGGTGAAAATATGCATGTTCATTGCACTCTGCACCAAATCTGAACTATGACATCATCACAGGCTTCTTATGCATAGGGTGTGATGATGCTTAAGCAAAGGAAAAATCAAAATTCATGATGTTCTAGAAGGGAATTTTCTAGAAGATGAGGTGACCTCCAATAAGTTTGTATCTTACTCTCTTCTCTGATTTAGTGGGATCATCCTAATCTCCTCATCCATCCCTCTTTCACCCTATCTAAAGAGGGATGTCTTATGGAAAAGGCTAAGGTTTGCAAGGGTTTTCATATACATGAAGAGTTATACTACAAATTATACTTGAGATAGCTTTGCTTTGTCTCTCTAAGTCAGATTATGGATCTTCTTCATCAAAGGAATTGGAGAAAAGGTGTGTGTGTTGGAGTGAAGAGACATTGAAAGGGACCTTGCAACATCAAGGCATGGGTTGTATTCTCCACTTTACATTTAATATAATGCAACAATAAATTTATTCCCTATAAAGGTGTCTTGGATTTTATTGTATAACTCCTTGATCTTATACATCGAATTCATTGGAATATGTATATGTATATCTTTGTTCTCTCTCTCTTTGTTGGTTTGTGCTTCTTAAACAGGCTCACCATCCTACAAAATCAAATAAGGAGCTACAAGGATGACACTAGTGAGGATCAAGTGTCATTCAAAAGGTATGTCACTTGTACCTCTCCAAACTAGTTTATATGACAATGAAGTCTAAGGTGAAGTTTGTATTCTGTATTTTTTTGTTCTAGCTTTCTATGGAAGTTAGGGAGATTAGTTTGTGTCTGCACTTACCAATTTGTCCGATAAAACAATTGGCAACCATACTAGGGATACAACCTTTTTTGGTTTTTTACCTCTTATTTTCTTTGAGATTGCCTTCTTTTGGTTAATTTCATTCTCTAAGTATATGGTTGATCCATATTGACTCCCTGGGCCTAAAGGTTCATTGACAATTTCTGTCTTTCTTACCAATTTTCTTTATTTTCATAGATTGTCACATTGTCTCCTATTCTCAGACTGTGACGATCGTTTGTCGTCATACTTTACTTGTGAATAACAATGCGATGATGTCACACTSTACCTTATTGATAGCCTACGAAAATCCTATATCATCTCATTGTAATCCTCTGCAGCCTGCGACGATTCCTATAGGAATTGTTCGGTGACAAACATTTTTCTTTTCTCTACTTAGTTTTGTCTTTACTACCTGAGATGAAATTTTKGCACTAGTGAATGATTAATTTACAACTTTTAAGCCTGCATTTGATTGATTTTCTAAAATTGAAAGTCTTCTTTAAAATCTTTGCAAGTTTTTCTTTTGATTTCTTGTCACAAGGGTATAATCTCAAGATTTTGGTCCAGAGTGCTTGTGTGATAAGGGGTCCTTGATTTCTTTCGAGTTTTGGATATTTTTTACTTTATGGATTGTTAATTGATTAAGAGATAATTTGTGTTTGCATTTGACAAAAGGTTTTCTTATCATTTCATTTTTTCTTACATTGTGAGTTTGATTTGGGAATAGTGTTGAGAATGCACTAGTTTTATTGGACCATGGTTTCTTTTATCCATTACATATCTGATATGGTTTCAGAAGGAAAGAATAAAGTTTATTGTTCTTTTAATTAGTCTTTGAAAGAAAAATGTTGCATTCAAATATTTGTAAAAAGAGAAAAATTAGAAAATTTAGTAGTTTTTTATTGTTTGGAATATATTTCATTAAAAAATTGAGAAATTGTGTTTCGTAGATTTTTTATTCTGAAAAGAGAAGCCTTCTCCCTATTGTAGTTAGAGTTCATCGAATTAAAAGATTGCATATCATCTCTTCTTTCATTTTATTGGGTCAAGGTCAAATACATCATCAATTTCATTTCCATTTCCCTTTTGAGTAAACAACAATCTTTAAAATACAACGTAATTTTAAAATCTATTAGCAACTTTTATTTTCTAGAAATTGTATACACCAACATTAGCTAGGATAATTCTTTGGAATAGGTTGTAAGGAACACTCTCCAAAGAATCAAAACACACAATAGTATATTGTGATAGGGAGATTTCAAATCCACTTACTACATTTTGTCCTGGGAAGCCCTTCTAACATAAGGGTCAATCACGAGGTCACATTAGGGCCGACATAGTTACTCACCCTGCTTTGTTGGTCTTAGTGTAGAGATTGCGCATATTATTGGGGGTCACTTGAGAAGAAAATCCTATGGAGACCTTCTCGAGTTTATTTTGGGCTTAGATACCCAGCCTTTGTGCATGGATCAAATTGTCAAATTATTCCCCAGGAATCATTGTCATAATTGGTAACCTTACTGGCCTATATCCTTAGAGTCTTTACACAAGGTTATTATGGAGGGGAAAGTATTCATAGTAACTGGAATCGACGTTGACCAAACTCACTCAAGCTCCTTTGAGGGTATACCCACGATTATATGTGGGAGCTTGCACTAGGGTGTAAGTCTGTTAAGCAAGTCGTCAATGTAACTTTTCCACCATCTTTATCCTATTCCCTTCTTTTCTTGATTTCGCGATGTTGGATTTCATCACCAACTAGTGATTTCGAAATAAGAAGGTTTTTTGTGTGTATTTGATATCCAGATTTTATTAGTGAGTGTTTTTTGTTTCTGTAGTTGGCCATATATTTATTTCTTTCTTTATTTGGTGCGGCCAACATCGGCCCTCACCATTCACATAGGATGCAAGGGTTACCTCCAGAAGATCCGGAATAATACACTCCTTTTCTTCCTAACTCACGAGAGGGTTCTCCTGAAGGAGTAGTAAATAGCGACGTAGCCTCTGACATTGGAAGTTCTACTCCATTTGAGGAATCAATAATTCCTGTAAATCCATTATTGATTGTTGTACAATATCCACTTTTTCTCTGGATTAATTCATCGAGAGACGTTTTTGCTGAACATTATACTAGAATACCTATTGGACCTCACACAAAGTCTGGTATAGATGATCCACTCTTTTAGAGTGAGTGATTTATAAATCGAGTTCATACTACTGGAATTTTTAATCCTAGATCCATCTCTATTTGTTTCCTTTGTAAGACCTGTTTGGGACACAATATTTTTTATAAACTAGGAATGAGTCATAATAAACCCATGGCATCACATAGTCCTATGAATTCCACTCCTTATACAGTACCTTTAGATCATTTTACTAGCATGACCAATAATTTTTTCACAGTTTCAGAACAATTGTTGGTTGGTTATCACACAATTCTTCCCTCCATCTCACTAACTCTACCATGGTCCCACAAGCTATGCTTGTTTCTACTAGAAGTGTGGTAATAAGTCAAGATCCTATTGGAACACCACTTCCACTTAGATTAAATCCATCACTTCCTCCTAGGTATAATGATTTGAATACTTCCATTGATAATCCTGCCTAGAATCCATCCGGAGGGTCCAATATTTTTGTTCCTCCCAGGTATAATGCTGCTAGTAGTTTTGTTCCTAAACCTACCCAAGTTCTCTCTGGTTGGCATATCATTCATCCTCCACATTCACCTAGAGGATCTAATCATACTATCCCTAGTAGCTCCAATCAAGTTGGAGGCACAAATCATTTTTTCACTTCTGGTTTTCAAATTCCTATTGGGGAAAACCTCAAGTTGGGGGGAAACCTCAAGTTGGAGGCCATAACCCAGTGTATGGAAAAAATACCCTTGGATTACAATCTCAACCTTGGAATTTTCCTTTTCAAGGTAATCAATGAGCGCTCGGGGGGAAAGTTCTTCAAGTTAATTCTTTTATATCCCCTAATCCTAGGAAAACATATTCAGGATCTATGAATGGTACTTGGGTTCAAACTTTTCAGTCTAATGCTCCTTTCCAAGGAAGCTTACCTAATCAACCAAATCATGTTGTATATTTGACTCAAAATACTCCACAACCAAATTTTTCAGGAATCTCTAACTATCTATAGATTGCTTATGGTCCTACTAGTATACCTACGGGACTACCTCCTCAAAACTACCATTTTCCTCAAGTGAACAAACACTTGTTGTTTCTTGCTACTTTGGATTTACCGGATTTATCTAAGATTTTGAATGATACCATTTTTTATTCTCCTTATTGGGACATCATATCTGCCAAATTTCCATCAAGCATTCCTAAGTTTGACGGTTGATTAGGAGAAGACCCAAATAATCACATCATGACATTCCATATTTGGTGTTCATCCAACTCCTGGATGGATGACTGTATAATATACTAAACCCAAGACTTTGCCTACTAATGAAAAATACAAGCACAAACCTCATTATCCTTTCCTTATCTATGGTGAGTATCATTATACGAAGGATTTCCCACGACGTGCCGAGGTTACTAAGTTCTTACAAGGGACTGAGACACCTCCTACACCGATCATTTTTTCACAACCATTTCCTTCTCAGCAGCAGGCCCAATTCGTCATTCATGACCAACCTTATCCCTCTACACGTCTTGCATACCTATGTGTACTGGTGACTCCAAGAAGAACGAAGTTGCAGTCGCTACTCGAGCCAAATATTATTCTCCTTCAAAACAGAAAGTTGATGATTCACCACCTTCATTGGCTCAACCTCATCCACCAACTTCACCTCCTAACAGTCCTCTTCATCTCGAATGATCGGGCCTAGGTACAGTTCTTCGTCCTCCTCCCAAAGGATTTGTTCTAAATTTGTTGTTTAATCCTCACTACAATATTGTAGAAGACCTCGTGTAGGCACCTTCAGCAATGTCGGCTCTCGAATTCCTTCAAATTTGTCCTACCCAACACAAGGCACTGTTAAAGGCTATTGGTGGAATTGATCCTACCAATATGAACTTGATAATATTTCACTTGGAAGATCATATTCCAAGTATTCCTCCTCAGTTAGTGTTTCAAATACAAGTTGTTGTGGAAAATAAGAATATTTGCTGAAGCCTTATAGATGAAGGAGCCTCGACTTGCATCATGTTCGTCACTTGTTGGAAAGCCATTGGCTCTCCTTCCCTTACCGAGTCGCACAATACTCTCAAATATTTTAATGGTACATGGTTTAAACCTTATGGTGTTACTCCTTCGTTGTCTATTATGTTAGAAGGTAAAGCGGTTAATGTTGATGTTTAGGTATTTGATGCACCTTTCAATTACAACCTTCTACTTGGTCGTAGTTGGATTGATTCCATTTGAATCATTTTTTTGACTCTTTTTTTTGTGCTACATTTCCTGCACCAAGGAAATTTTTTTATTTTCGATCAAATTGCCTTCTTTGATTCCAATTCACATACTAGAAATGTACCTTTCATTACGAAAACACCTCCCAGTTATGGGAATGTCGGTGCGGGTCTTCTAAAGGATTCACTGTTAATGGATACTATTCCCATTCCACCACCTGATATTCCTCCTCCTTTTGATGCTTCTATTAACATAATATCAACCACTATTGGTGAAACCCATGAGTCTTATGACCCTTGGATAGTACCTATCTCTGGTGACTGTCTTCGTTACGGCGACTGAATGCCTTTGAGTCCGGTAGAATTGGCTTATCAAGCTATTTAATCGGAAAATCCTTCTCCTCCCTCTCTCTTAGATACGTCTCCGGATTTGTTTCACGTAGTGTTTCACAATGATGAAATGATCATAAAAATCATGTGTATGGAGGATACCCCATGGGACGATGGGAATCATAGTCCTATTCTCTTCCTGGAACACGAGACCATAGAGATTTATCAATGGATTTCCAATCCGTTTACTCTTGCTACTATTTCTTATGTTCTCGAACCAACACACGATGTTTTGTATGAAGGGGACTTGGGTAAAATTTCACCTACCATCCCTCTTGATATTTCAATTAAACACAGAGTCATGGAAAATGTTCACATCGATTCCTCATGTTATGCTGATGAGATCCGCATTTACAAAGCTCTTTTCCAAGAATTTTGTGATGTTTTTGCCTAGAGTTACAAAGAAATGTCTGGAATTGATCCAAATATTGTTGTACATGATATTAATACTTATCCGGATGCTAAACCCATTCGACAAAGACTTCGCCCAGTACATCCACGCAAATTTGTTTCTATTAAGCTCAAAGTTGAAAAACTTCTTAAAGCCGGGTTTGTATATTCAATGGCTTTGACTGATTGGGCATCCAATATTGTTCTAGTTATGAAAAAACAAGGAACGATTCATGTTTGTATATATTATATGAATATCAAGAAAGCTAATCCCAAAGGAAATTATCCGACCCCTTTCATTGACCAGATTGTTGACGACTGTGCCGGGAGTGAAATATTCTCCTTGATGGGCGATTTATTCGGATATAATCAAATCAATACTTTACATGTGGATCAACATAATGCTATTTTTATTTGTCCTTGGGGAACCTTCACCTACCGTAAATTACCTTTTGGTATAAAAAATGTTGGCGTAACTTTTCAACGCACTATGTCTTACACTTTTCATGACATTAAGAACATTGTGCAACCTTACCTAGACAATTTACCGACACATTCTATGCATCATCAAGATCACTCAACACATTTACGAGTCATTTTCATACATTTTCATTATTATCGAATACGATTAAATCCACATAAATGCATTTTTTGTGTGGAGTCTGGATGACTTCTTGGTTTTATCATGTCTACATATAGGATTAGAGTGGACCCTCTGAAGGTTAAGAGTATCATCAATTTGCCTCCTCCTTCCACACTACGGCAACTCCAAATTTTTCAAGGGAATGAAAACATTTTACGTTGATTCATCTCCAACTATGTTGAATTAACGAAAGGATTTACTCGAATTCCTAAAAAGGGTTACGATTTTGTATGAGAGGACACTGCTAACCAAACCTTTGAATCTTTGAAACTCGCCTTAACCCATACACCACTTTTATTTCCACCTGATTATAGTCGAAATTATTTTCTGTACTTATCTTCTTCGGACTCTATGATTTCTATGGTTCTAGTCTGGGAGGATGATTCACATGATGAACATGTTATCTACTATTTGAGTCAGAGTCTCATGACCACCGAAACCAAATATTTACATGTGGAAAAACTGGCCTTGGAAGTTGTTCAAGTTGTTCAACGTTTTCATCACTACATCTTATTACGCAAAACCTCAGTCATTTCCGATTGCAATCCCATGCAGCACATCCTTACTCAACAATTGTGTGGGGGGGGAGGGGGGCGGATGAATAATCTAAATGGATAGTTATTCTCCAGGATTTTGATTTGGAGTTTGAGCGTGCCAAGTCAAAGAAGTCTTTGGTTTTTTTCGAGTTGATATGTGACCTTCTCTCTACTAGGATAGAAACTATGGTAGAATATTCCTTGCCTGATGAGTCTCTCTTTTTTATTAGTTCTAATGACATATGGTATGGAAACATTATCATTTATCTCCAAACCCAAAATTTTCAACCTGATCTTTCTAGTACAGATCATTGTCCTATTCGGTATCAATCCCATCAATACATTATCCTTGGTGATACTCTTACCGTCGTGGTATTGATTCCATATTTTGACGATGTCTCACCTATGATGAAGATGAGAAATCTTTGAATGATTATCATTCTAGAGCATGTGGTGGTCATATGTAATGATATGCCACTGTCTAAAAGATCTTACAAGCAGGTTACTTATGGCATTCTTTTCTTACGGATTGCATTATTTTTATCCACAAATGCCACGCTTGTCAAACCTACAACAACAAGATCTGATATCATCCTGCTCCTCTTCACCCTGTAGTTTTCATTGGTCCATTTGCTAAATGGGGCATTGAATTCATGAAATGTAACCGTCACTCGATCAGGGGCATAGATACGTCATCGTAGTTGTGGATTATTTCACTAAGTGGGCCGAGGCGATGCCTACATTTGATAATACCAAGAAATCTACAACATTATTCATATTCAATCATATCATTATTAGATTTGGTCTCCCTCAATCCATCGTCACTGACCATGGTAGTCATTTTTGCAATTTCATGATGTCTAAACTTATCTAGAAGTTGGGTTTTCACCATGAAAACTCAACACCTTACTATCCACAAGCCAATGGTTAGGTTGAAGAAATCAACAAAGTTCTCACTACTATGCTTCAACGGATGGTATGAATTCGCAAGTCAAGATGGCACATGATACTCTTCTCAAAATTATGGGCCTATTGGACATCTATTAATTCTACCACATGGTTCACACCTTTCTAATTAGTATATGGTATTGAACAAATTATGTCAATTGAATGTGAAATCCCATCTTTGAAACTAGTTGTCAAACTTCTCCCCAACACCTCAACTGAAGAGGAACAGATATTGTATTTGATGCAATTAGACGAGACTCGTTGTGATTCTTCCTTAGTCATTGAAACTCGGGAAAAGCATGTCAAAGCTCAATATGACAAGCATGTCAAACCACGTGTTTTTTCTAAGGGTGATTTTTTCTTCTTTAGGAACATGATCGTGACTTATTAGGGGTCAATAAATTCGAGCCCATGTGGCATGGCCCTTATATTGTGAAACGAGTGCTGGAGAAAGGGGCTTATGAGCTGGTATATTATGATGGAATTCCTTTGAGTGAACCCATAAATGGGATTTACTTGAAGAAGTACTATTCTTAAACCATTTTTGCATAAGTGTTGTGTATTTTTAGTGTATCATACTCTTGTATGCTTTTTCGTTTCTTGGTTCCGCTTTTCAGCTGCTTATCCTGAATTTTTCTTGGTTTGCAGATGTCGGTGTCTTCACTACCGTATATTGGCTTTGTTGATGGTTCTAGTAATAGTACTCAAAATCTAGCATCTGCTACATGGGAAATATATGCACCTACGGATGAATTGATCAGTCTACATGGTGTTTTCCTTGGTCATGCAACTAATAATATCGTGTAATACAGTGTAGTTATAGAGTTTCTAACTAATGCCATTTCATTTGGAATCCGACATATTATTGTACGACTTCATTCATAGTTAGTAGTTCTAAAGTTGAGTAACATTTATTCCATCTGAAGTCCTACTTTGGTATGGGTATACTTACGAATTCGCCTCTTGGAAAGACATTTTGATTACATTGAGTATCAACATATTCCTAGACATCTAAATACATTGACAGATGCATTAGCTAATTATGTGTTAGACAAAAAATTGAGACATTTATAAACCCAATCACACATTTTACAAAAACAAGAAAGCCAATAGGAACTTTATATTTATAATGACAAAAAGTTACAAAATGTTCTTTTCCAAAGACCAAAATATCAAAAAGTGAAGCTCATGGCTTCATGTACAAAAATAATCAAGGATGCTACTCACTATAAAAAAAAACTTCCCGTGCCACTCTATGGAGAAGTCGACCAATAGATGTAGATACGCCAACTGTGTAGTGTTGATAGTGCCTATGAGGTTAGTCCATTGTGGCATCAAGGATTCATGGTTAATCCCTCTAGGTTCTGTTCAATGAGATTCATGCCCATGTCCTCATGGATCGGCCTCAGATTTGGGTGGAGGATACTAAAGGAGTTAAGGAAGCACAACAAGTTGTCTCTTCTCAAAACTGGAAACCCTCCTTTATTCCTCGCACTAAACCAGTAAATCCCACTCCTCCTTCTACTCCACTAAAGATCCAAAAATTGACCAGGGATGAAATGGATGAACGTGGCACTCAAAGACCTTTGTTATAATTGTGATGACAAATATTTTACGGGACACAAGTGTAAAAAACAAAATATTTTCATGGCCATCTTGGAGGATGTTTTAGAAGAGTATGTTGAAGCTCCCCTTGTTTCTGAGTCACCTAAACTCACTGACATAACCCCTCCCTTTGACCCTCCCAGAGTAGAACTGATCATTTCCCTAAATGCTCTCATTGGCTTCTCTGCTCCCCAAACCCTCAAAATAATTGGCTACATCAAGCATAGGAAGGTCATCATTATTGCTCATAGTGGAAGCACCCATAATTTTATTCATCACTGCATTGCCCAAAAAACTAATTGCTATATCCGTGCAATCAATAATTTCCAAATCATGATTGCCAATGGCGGGTCCATGAAATGTGGAGGGCATTGTGAAAATGTATGTCTCCAAATTGGTGACTACCATCTAAAATCTCATATGTTTGTTATCGACATGGGTGGTTGTGACATTGTTTTGGGTGCAGACTGGCTAAGGACTTTGAGTCCCATTCTCATGGATTTTAAGGAATTAACCATGCAATTTGACCAGGAGGGCCAACATTATAAGTTCCAATGCATCACTGTCAGTTCCCCTGACATCATTAGTTCCCATCGCATGGAAAATCTGCTCAAAAAAGGTCATTCGGGCATTATTTCCCAACTCCATACCATACAAGCAATTGAGACACCCTCTGTGTCGTAGGACCTCCAATCCATCCTCTCTAAAAATCAAGTGGTTTTTTCCACTCCCCATGGACTCACTCCTTCCCATGGTGTTCATGATCATTCCATTCCCCTTGTCCCAGGAATCCTTCCTCCCAATATTCGCCCCTATCATCACCCATTTTCCCAAAAAAATGAAATTGATAAAATGGTTCAAGAACTACTTAATGCAAGTGTTATCCACCCTAGTAAGATCCCCTAATATTGTCATGTGGTCATGGCCATGAAGAAATAAGGTTCTTGGCACATGTGTCCTAACTTCCATGCCCTCAACAAACTCACCATTAAAGACAAATTTCTCATTGTTGTCATTGAGTGGTGTCCAGTTCTTTACTAAACTTGATCTTCGTTCTAGCTACCACTAGATACATATGAAAGAGGAAGACATTCCTAAGACTACCTTTATAACTCATGAGGGCCACTATGAGTTTTTGGTCATTCCCTTTGGCTTGTGTAATGCTCCCTCCACTTTCCAAAGCCTCATGAATCATGTATTTCGTCCATTTCTCCCTCATTTTTTCTTATTTTTCTTTGATGATATCCTCTTCTATAGAAAAACTTCGACAAACCATCTTTCTCATGTGGATTGAGTTCTCCATCTACTCTCTCGGCACCATGACCTCTTGGATGAATTGAGTGGTGTCCAGTTCTTTACTAAACTTGATCTTTGTTCTAGCTACCACTAGATACATATGAAAGAGGAAGACATTCCTAAGACTACCTTTATAACTCATGAGGGCCACTATGAGTTTTTGGTCATTCCCTTTGGCTTGTGTAATGCTCCCTCCACTTTCCAAAGCCTCATGAATCATGTATTTCGTCCATTTCTCCCTCATTTTTTCTTATTTTTCTTTGATGATATCCTCTTCTATAGAAAAACTTCGACAAACCATCTTTCTCATGTGGATTGAGTTCTCCATCTACTCTCTCAGCACCAAATTTTCCTGAAACAATCTAAATGTTATTTTGGCGCCTCAGAAGTCGAGTACTTGGGTCATCTTGTTGGAAAGGATGACGTCAAGGTGGATCCTAAAAGTATTGAAGCTATGCAAGATTGGGTTCACCCAAAGACTCTCAAAAGAGTGAGTGGATTTCTAGACTTAACATGTTATTATCGCAAGTTTGTTAAGAATTATGGAAAGATTGTGGCCCCTCTCACTGCACTCCTTAAAAAGAATTCTTTCGCCTGGACTCCATCAGTTGCTTAGGCTTTTCAAACGTTGAAGATGGCCATGTGCACCACTCCAATCCTTGCCCTTCCTGATTTCACAAAGAACTTTGTCCTGGAATGTGATTCTTCGGGGAAAGGAATTAGTGTTGTCCTTATGCAAGAGGGCCATCCTTTAGCCTTTACCAGCAAACAATTGTCTGAACAAAATTTGGGCAAATCAATATATGAAAAGGAAATATTTTCTATTTTGCATGTCCTTGATCTTTGTCTCCCTTAAATATTGGGGCAATGTTTCTAAATTAAGACAGATCATCAAAGCCTCAAGTATTTTCTAGAACAACACATTTTCTCCCCAGAGCAACAAAAATGGGTGAGTAAGATCTTTGGATATGATTATGATATCATTTACAAGAAAGGCAAAGACAATGTAGTTTTAGATGCACTTTCCCGAAAATATGAAGATGAAGGGTCCCTTTTTTCTCTCTCCTTCATTGTACCAGATTGGATACAAGCCCTTTTCCAGGAATGGATATACGATCCAAAAAGTTTGCATCTGATAAAACAATTGTAGTCCAATTCTCCAGTTTCCCTAGGGTACTATTGGCTCCATGATGAGCTTCAATACAAAGGCCATTTGTATTTAAGTAAACAGTCAAAACTTAAATCCATGATACTTTTTGAGCTTCATACTACACTCACAGTTGGGCACTCTGGGTTTACCAAAACCTATGACAGGGTCAAACATTCTTTTTTCTGGGATGGTATGAAGCAAGACATTCATAATTTTTTGGTTGAATGTGATGTGTGTCAACGCAACAAGGGAGAAACAATCAAATCTCCTGGCACACTACAACCGCTTTCGATTCCACCTGCTATTTGGCGGGATATCTCTATGGATTTTATTGTAGCCTTACCGAAATCAAGAAATAAATCAGTCATCATGGTGGTATTTGATCGCCTTTCCAAGTATTCTCATTTATGTGCTCTTCAACACCCATTTACAGCATCCATTGTGGCTCAACTTTTCATGGATCAGGTATTCAAGCTTCATGGCATGCCACATTCTATTGTTTCTGATTGCGACCCAACTTTCACCAGCAATTTTTGGCAAGAACTATTCAAGATACAAGGAACCCAATTGCATCTCAGCACAACTTCTCATCCCCAGACTGATGGTCAAACTAAAGTTGTCAACAAGTGTTTGGAAACATATTTGAAGTGTTTTGCATCAGAAAAGAAAAATCAGTGGGCTCAATGTTTACCACTAGTTGAATGGTGGTACAACACTTCATATCATACAACTACCCACATGAATCCTTTTGAAGTGGTATATGGAAAAAATCCACCTTCAGTTCTCTCATATTTACTAGGTGTCTCAAAGTTCCAGGCGGTTGACCAAACACTTACAGTTCAAGAGGCTATTCTTCATACCCTCAAAGAGAATTTGGTCATGGCCCATAATCACATGAAGAAAAAATAAAATAAAGTTCTCTCTAAACGTCAATTTGCAGAAGGGGATCAGGTGTTTCTTCGACTTCAACCTTACAAGAAAAATTCCCTCAAGGATGAACATTTACAGAAACTGGTGCTCAAATTTTAAGGTCCTTATATCGTTCTAAGGCATGTGGGACAGGTGGCCTATCATTTAACTTTTCCAAGTCATTCTAAGCTACATTTTGTTTCTAATGTTTCCTTCTTAAAGAAGGTGATTGGAACTAAGTGCCAAAGTCAAACCAACCTTCCCATGTTGGAAGATGAAGGCTCCATTTGGATACATCCAGAAGCAGTTTTGGCCCAGCGTGAGAATCGCCTGCATCAGTGAACCATCAAGGAAGTGTTAGTCTAGTGGAAAGATACAACCCTAGTAGATGCAACTTGGGAACCAACTACCATTTTGCAACAATTTCCACATCTCAAGCCTTGAGGACAAGTCTGTTTTTAAGGGGGGGGGGGGGGGGG
>JASDQU010208378.1:12648-27619 GCA_032191745.1 Picea mariana | reverse complement strand
GGGACTTCAAATGCTTGGTCCCAGACCAAGACTCCCATGCCCCAGGCATGGTTACCCTGGACCCAATCCAGGGGCCCTAGACATTTGTCTAGGGTCTTTATCAATTTGGTCCCAGACCACATACCCCAGGAGTGCACTGGGGGCCCTAGATCTTGTCTAGGGTCTTAGCCATCCTCCAAGAGAATGGCTCTCGCTGCTGCATGTAAATTTAACATAAATGATGAAAGGCCTAAATTAATAAAGCCAAAAATGGGCTAGAGGTGAAGAGCAATCAAATCAAAAGCCAAAAATGTAAAGCTTGAGCAATGCCACCTCGTTATGAAGCCAATGCCCCTAGTCCCTAGCTTGTCTATGAATATCTAAACAAAAAGGGACTTGTTTGATAAACTGAACACATAAAGAAAAAGGCTTAAAGGGGTAGTAAGAAACAATGTCGAGGATAGGTAATTCAATGCTTAAAGCTCCCTCTTGAAGAATATTATATAAAAAAATCCTAGCTCATGAAAGCTAGATGAATAAGTAAAAAGACTTATGCATAAAAATGTCTTTGAGGGTCATCACATGAAGTCTTTCCCTTCCCTTTTCCATCATTATTGATCTCTTTACCTATATTTCACCTAGGTACTTGGGAAATACTTGTTGTCCTAGGACTTGTCACATGTATTGTTGATGTTTTTGTAGCATCGGGGAGGTATTCTCACATTGGCCTTGGTGTCGGGCATGTGGGAATATTTGTTGCCACTCACATTGCATTTTTATTTTGTGAAAACCCATGTTATGTAGAGTTGGGGCTTGGAATTGTTATTGTTGGGGCTTGGCACCCACGTGGAGGAATAAACAATTCTAATTTAATGTTAAGTTTAGAAGGGGCTCCTAAACTCACTTTTAGACTCCTATAAAAGGAGATGCAATGTGAAGAGGCACCACACATCTTATTTTGTCATCATGTGTTTGGCATGAGTGAGAGAGCACTCTTGCCAAGGAGAATGGGGAGGCAATTTCAGCAAGGAGAATCTTCACTTTGGCAAATTTGATCTAGGGTTTTCCGATCTTTCTTTCTCATTTTTCCAAGCAAGAAGGAGGAGTTGCACGTGTGAGTTCACGTGTGTGAGAGAGAGGAGGAAGAGGCCACACGTGTGAGATTTGTATGACGCATTTACTGCAGGCCATACCACACGTGTAGGCTATACAACAGCCATAGGTCAACACAAGGACAGTCGCACATGCAAGTCGTACAGTTGTGACATCAGCCAGGGACGACTGTGATGTCAGCAAGGTACAGCAAATTTGTAAGTTGGAAGTTTTCCAGAATTTTGCTGAAGTTGTAATTTTGCTAAGAGGACTAGTTTTTGTCCTCGGGATTCTCAATCTAAAAATTTTACTAGATAAAACTTGTGCCTCTTATGCATGGATGATTTCTCTCTGACCCTTGTGCTTCCGCTATAATTTTTTGTCATAATTTCAATGTAAAATTACTCAATGATAACAGCCCTAGTTTACTGTTTGAGGTCACTTGGAAGTAATTTTCAGATCTAAAATTGAATGCATTGAATGCTTAAAATTTGACATGGTATCAGAGCGTAGGCTCTAGAGAGAAAATCATCTTCTTGAGACAAAAGTTGCTGCAGATTTGTGTTCTTGTTTGGATATGATGGTGGGCACTCTTAGAGTTGAGAACAGCTTGGAGGGGGCCACAAATTTTTGGGCCTAGAAGGCTAGGATTCTTTTGCTCTTGAAAGAGAATGATCTCAAAGATTACATTGAGATGGTGATTCCAGATCCAAATAATGCACAAGAATTGGAAGCCCATAAGAAGAAGTAAAGACCAAGCGGGTGTTGTTGGATTCTATGAAGGATCACTTGATTCCTCATATTTCCGAGAAGAAGACAACAAAGGATATGTATGATGCTTTGGTGGGCTTGTACCAAAGCGGGAATCCAAACTGGAAGTTGATTTTGAGGCATAACCTTTGATCAGTCGAGATGTCCAAATCAGATACAGTTGCTAGCTACCTCATGAGGATCACTCAAATTCGTGATCAGCTTGTAGCCATTGGTGAGGCAGTTGATGACATAGAGTTGGTGAATGTGGCATTGAATGGTTTTCCCGGGTCTTGGGAACCATTTCTGCAGGGGATTTGTGCACGAGAAAAGTTGCCACCATTTGACAGACTGTGGATCGATTACATCCAGGAGGAGGCTCGGATAGAGTCCAAAAATGGCAAGTAGAGAGGTAGTGATGATGAGAACCATGTTGAAATATTGTAACTTCGAAGAATATTCTAATTATATTTGAGTTATTATTTTATAGATCAAATCCCCTTTTGCGGATTGATCAAGTCGGGTCTTGTATAAGATCAAATCCCCTTTTGTGGATTGGTCAAACTGTATTTATATAGCAATATTTGTAAAGTCGACCCCTAGTAATTATAAAGCGGTTTTAGCCACTTCTAAGAGAAGTCGTCTCAACCAAGTGAAGGGACACAACCCTAGCGCCATCTCACACTTGTATTTATATGTGAGGTTGGTGTCTCATTTACATACACTCACTCACTCATCTAGTGCGCATATTTCGAAGGCAGTTGCAGTTGCAGGAGGAAGGAGTAGAGAGGCGCATGCTCAGTCTTGGTCTATCTTTGGTGTTTTGGTCTTAGTCTTGGCATTGTATTGGCAATCTATTATTGAGGAAGTTTTTGTTGGGTTTTCTCCCCCATGAGGGTTTCCCAAGATAAAATGTTGTGTACCTTGTGATTGTGTTTCTTTCAGTGATCCTCTTTATACTGTTGTTTTGGAATTGCATTGAATGCTCATGTAATTTGGAAATAACCTAATAACAATAGTAAAAACTTAACAAACCAAGCCCTAACTGCTAATGCCAGGAAGGGCAAAGGCAAAGGTTCCACAGGGGGAAAGGCATCTCCAAAGCAATGGAAGAAGAAGGACCTTAGCAAGGTCAAGTGCTTTGCTTGTCATAAGCTAGGCCCCTATGCTTCACAATGTCCACAGCGAAAGAAAGGGAAGCAGCAAGCATCGTCAACAGAGGTGGATGAGGTTGCAAACAAGGTGCAAAAGGGAACTGTGAAGCTCCAGTACATTTCCATAGATGAGAAGACTATAGGTATTCTCACCAAACCCCTCGTGAAGGGGAAGTTTGTCTACTTCAAAGACAAGCTAGGAGTGGTGGAGAATACCTCCCTCACTAAGAAGGTGTGTTGATGTTTTTGTAGCATCAGGGAGGTATTCTCACATTGGCCTTGGTGTTGGGCATGTGGGAATCTTTGTTGGCACTCACATTGCATTTTTATTTTGTGAAAACCCCTTTTATGTAGAGTTGGGGCTCGAAATTGTTATCGTTGGGTCTTGGCACCCATTCGAAGGAATAAACAATTCTAATTTAATGTTGAGTTTAGAAGAGGCTCCTAAACTCACTCTTAAACTCCTCTAAAAGGAGAGGCAATGTGAGGAGGCACCACACATCTTATTTTTTCATCATGTGTTTGGCATGAGTGAGTGAGCAATCTTGCCAAGGAGATTGGGGAGGCAATTTCAGCAAGGAGAATCTTCACTTTGGAAAATTTGATCTAGGGTTTTTTGGTCTTTCTTTCTCATTTTTCCAGCCAAGAATGAGGAGATGCACGTGTGAGAGAGAGGAGGAAGAGATCGCACATGTGAATATGCATGATGCATTTATTGCAAGTCGTACCACACGTGCAGATCATACAACAGTCGTAGGTCAACGCTAGGACAGTCGCACATGCGGATCGTACAGCCGCAGGCCGCATGTGCTAATTGCAGGGCTGACTTAGTCGTACAACTGTGACATCAGCTAGGTACCGCTGTGATGTCAACAAGGTACAACAGATTTGTAAGTTGGAAGTTTTCCAAAATTTTGCTAAAGTTGTAATTTTGCTGAGAGGACTGGTTTTTGTCCTCGAGACTCTCAATCTGAAAATTTTACTAGATAAAATTTGTGTCTCTTATGCATGGATGATTTCTCTCTGATCCTTGTGCTTCTGCTATAATTTTCCATCATAATTTTAGTGTAAAATTATTCAATGATAATAGCAAAGCATGAAGTAAGTAATTTTCGGATATGAAATTGAATGGATTGAATGCTTAAAATTTTGTGACATGTACAAGGGTTAATGTTGTCCCCCCTTGGTAAAACTTAGGCAAATATTAAATCTAATCATTATCATTATCATTATAGAGATGTCACCACATATTATCATCTAATGGCTTGCTAAGAAGCTAGATCCATCACTTCAAATGGGTACCTTGCATTGGGATACATGTACCATGCCTTGAGACCCGTGACATTGCATTGGAATCTGTGATGCCACATTGGGATCTGTGTATTCATATTCGATCATATCTACAAACATTGGGATCCATGCCATTTGCCTTTGGATTCGTGTATTGCATTGGGATTCATGACAGTGCATTAGGCCATGACAAGGACACCATGTTATCACACTTGCCACATGGACCACTCAGATTTGCTCTCCTGGCTCAGTTAGACGTTCTACTCACATTTATGCATTATTATTCTCTCCTTGGACCACCCATGGGAGCCATTGATGCATTTGATGAGACAATTACAAGTTGTTCGAGTAGTTATAGGTGTGTAGGTTGACCACTAGGTGATGTGGCATTGACCATTTTGGATTTCTTGCAGAGCGCCCACATTGAGGAGACCACATGTGCCACTTGCATTAGATCTTTGCCTTAGATGGGCCACGTGTGTGGGAGTGACGTCATGCCCTTTGAGGTGGTTATTTCATAGTTGGACCATTCCCTACCCTTTGGGAGTTGGTTAGAGGATCAATTTGGTCCATGGACCATGTTTGACTCACTTTTCAACTCCTTGATGGGACGTTGGCACATTTTTTGAGGGGCGCATCTCTTCTAGGCCTCTTTAGCCCACACGTGTGGCATCATATAGATGTATTTGGACCATTTGAGAGGGGCACTCCTATCTTGGAGAGTTTTGAGAGATTTTATCTCATTCATTATGTTACCGCACAAGTTGTAGTTTGGGCAAAGTCCGACCCATGCCACAAAATGGCGACAACTTAGAGAGAACCTACCCATTGTCACCTTAGATAGGTGTTCCCATCACTTTAGAAGTGAAGTGGTCACCTCTAGGGGGAATCCCGAGTGACCCTAGGGGGAAATGAGATGAAAAATGTGATGTATGAATGGATGCCCCTATAGGTCAGGTTGAAAGATGGAACAGGGGGCTTGGTTATGAGCCTTGAGGGTTGTTTGAGGTTGCCAAATCCTTGAGTGACTTTCAAGGAGATATTACATGCCCGAGTCACGAGGAAAACCAAGTATGCATGTAATATGTTAGGTGGACAATCAAGTTAAGCTTGCTGTCCCTAATTGCAGCAACAATTAGTGATATATATCAACATGTAAAAGGTAATAAGAGCTGCAAAATAAGTGTTGAAAGTCTAGTTGAGTAAGCAAGAGACAAGCTAGTAAAGACTAGTTTAACTCAAATATGAAAGAGCAAGACTTTAGCATAAATGAGTAAGGCTGTCATAAACAAGTTACTGTAATGATAATTATCAGCCTTATGGCTGTATCAAACAAATTATTACAGCAAAAAAGTCAACGACCAAAACTTCCCAAAATCCACCCAAAAAGTGCATTGAGACTAGTAGATCATAGGGGAAGATTTTTAGCAACTTCTGACGGTTGGTTTGTGAACTATTAAGAGATTTGTTTTAGGGTTTCTGCAGCCCTAATGGCTGTAGATTTAAGTTGTAACAGCAACAAGAAATACTTGGAGAAGCAAAACGCCCTAGTGGCTCAAAGGTGCCTTAGGCACAAAGATCACTTTCCAATTTAGAAAATCTCAAAATTCCAAAATTTCACGTTTACCAATGCAACATTTTATTTTTCCAATGCAATTGAAGAAGTGCCTCTAACCATTTGGGTAAATGGGGTCTCTTGATCAAACAAGTTAGATGAGTTACTTCCTTGGGGGTGTAAACCCTTTTACTCCATGTTGTCGTCCTAATACACACTTGCAAACGTGAGCAAAGTCCAGCTCACCTAGTGTGTCCTTGGAGGCACAATGCCTAGGTTCACAGTCCACACTGTCACCTTGACTGGAACCTCTTCCTTCTAGGCTTACTCCTAGGGAAGCCAAGGGCGGTAGACCCTAGTTACTAGATGTGATTTAACGTTTACGTTCTCGGAGTTGGTTTTAATTTGTTAAAGGTTTAGGGGAAAACTAACCTATGATGCAAAGGCAGCAAATGCAGAGTGCAAGATTACTTATGTTAAGCAAACCCTTCCCTAAGTCAACTAAGACTACTGCCTAAAGGTTGGGCAAGGGGTCAACTAAGTTTAAGGGAGTTTAATTACAACGACTACAGGTATTACAAAGTTACAAGGGAAATCAACAAGGTTGAAAAGCCCAATTGATAACCTGAGGATAAAAAACCCTCGATGAAAAGAACTCTCCCAATGAAAACATCCCAAGGTACCTGACCTAACTATGATCCATGCAGACCTATTACATTATTAACCCACGCAGGGGTGCGGAAATTCCGTTTACAAAAATTTGTGTTGGAGGCATAAATTGCCCAGTAGAACCAAACTGTCTTCGACATATTTGCATCTGATGATGCATATCTTCACGGCACATGGAGTTGACCCCCTAGTTGAATAGGTGGTCAACATCTGGCTCCACATGGGGACGTGTGTTCGATCTTCTCACATGGGACGGAGAGCATACGAGAATCCAGCATCTACAAAAGGTGCTCACCAATAACCAACATGAGCATACATATATATATAATGAAATAAACAAATGTTATAAACAACATCTACATAATGAAATACAACATTATAACTACAAAATGAATCTATGATACAGAAATAATTCTAAGTACATATCAACATAATGAATGAAATAATACAAAATTGAAATACAAGGAGAAGGGTTAGAGATACGTTACAACCATCCATGCAATGGATGAAATGATGCCCCAAGTGTTTGAAAAATCCTTGTCCAGGATGACTCACAGAAGACCCCTTCCTAAGTCTTATCAACTTGGAATTTTGTGTGAGGGAGAACCAACCAAGAACCATGCTCCTTCCTCCTTTCAACCCAATACTGGAATATGACAAGCCCTGTAAACTTTGAATACTTTGTTGCTCATGACTGTCAAGGTGGAAGGCCAACCAATACTCATAATGATATGAAATTGATAAACTAAAGTTGCCTTCCATTTCCTCATAATTCTGAATTAATTCATCTTTTGGTTGAGCCGTTGAGAATGAACATGCCAAAGGAACCATTACATTGTTTTCCTCAAGGTTTTCAAAGTTATCCCTCAAAAAGATTGTTTCCTCGGGAGGAGGGTGGGGACTTGAATTATACAGATATCCAACACTCTCAAACTCAAATTCCTTTACCTCCTCAAAATATATGACTAACTCATCCATGGCTTCATCCGGAATTTCCTCATGAACTTCCTTATCTTTTTCACTGTCAAGCTCAAGTTCATGGGGGTCTGGATATTCAATATAAATCTCTGTGAAATTAGCTTCCATGATTCCAAATTGATCTTCCGTGGCCATAAACTGTTCATTCATGGTTTCACATTGTTCAGCATGGGCACACTGCATGTTTATAATAGTTTCTTTAAGCTCCTCAATGGGATCTGGTGGAATGTCAACTTCTATATCTGAGCTGCTTGTTTCTATATCTGAAAGATTTTTCCTCTTCCATTTTCCCATAAAATCATCAATCAACTCACTATAAATTTCATCCTGATCATCCCCAAATCTTTCCAAAAAGTCATGCAGAAAGTCTCGTATCGTCTTGATCGATTTATCTTCATGAAGAAGAAACCAATGACAAGCACTTCCCTGGCCCTCCAAAAGAGTCCAAGAAAATAACAACATAAGGGCATCCTCACAAATAGGTGAATCATTCCAACCATCAATTAATTTCCAAAAAGCCTCGATATGAGCACAAGCATCACCACCCTCATGAAATTCAAGCACATTGTCAATAACATCTTCAGGTATATCATTAGGATAACCAACTATTTCTGAAAAATCAAAAGGCCGCTTGGGGTCGTCCATTGAAGAAGAAAAAATTTCTGGGACCCAAAAGATTACTAAGGATCCAACAGGAAGGGAAACATGCCCACTCCATCCAAAAACCTTTTCAAATTCTAGGGTGAAGCAAAACAAGCCGTGAGTTCCTTCTCGAAGAATACTTTGTCAAATTAATTTAAAGTGGAGTCGCCAGATGACCAAGTTTATCAAACAAACCAGAGCATCAAACAAAGCAAAGACAAGAAGGAAAACAAAGGTTAATTTATTAAGTAAGAACAAGAATTGGACATCAATGAGTGCTTCTCCTCCAAGAATTTCAAGCAGCCCACAAGGATTGCTCCTTGCAGTATACTTGATAGATTTGTTCAATGGAGTCGCCACTTGGAAAAGAAGCAAGCCAAACAACCAATGCAAGTTCAAAGAATTTTAGGGACTAAAGTTTTTATTGTTTAGTTCTTAAAAAAAATAAGTTAAATCGTTTTGACCAAGGATAAATGACTTATCCCCGACAACTGTGCCAAAGATGTTGTCGTCCTAATACACACTTGCAAACGTGAGCAAAGTCCAGCTCACTTAGTGTGTCCTTGGAGGCACAATGCCTAGGTTCACAGTCCACACTGTCACCTTGACTGGAACCTCTTCCTTCTAGGCTTACTCCTAGGGAAGCCAAGGGGGGTAGACCCTAGTTACTAGATGTGATTTAACCTTTATGTTCTAGGAGTTGGTTTTAATTTGTTAAAGGTTTAGGGGGAAACTAACCTATGATGCAAAGGCAGCAAATGCAGAGTGCAAGATTACTTATGTTAAGCAAACCCTTCCCTAAGTCAACTAAGACTAGTGCCTAAAAGTTGGGCAAGGGGTCAACTAAGTTTAAGGGAGTTTAATTACAAAGACTACAAGTATTACAAAGTTACAATTACTTCACAACAAAGATACAAATACTTACAATAATAAATGAAAGGTACTACAACAATTATACAAGAGATACACAAGATACAAATAGACAAGATTAACCAAGTGCCAAAGTGTGAGAATTAAAAGATATTCAAAGTTAAGATCATTCACATAAGGCCAAGCATGCCCCAATAAGAATTGGACTGCTTTTCAATGGCAACCACTAAAGCACTCAAGACTCAACAAGATGATGCCTCCAAATGGGATGCGCTACCTCTTGTTGAATCACACCACAAAGAGCCTAAAATGAAAGATATGAAATACTTGAAAGATAAATGCTCAACACAACATGAGAGATTCAACACTTAGAAAACTAAACCATAGACTTGCATGAAAAATAAAAAGACGTATGTGTGCTTGCAAAGTAGATTTCTAAACAACCATCATAAGATATACCCAGGTAGAGATTGTCTAGAAAACTAAGTGGTTAAGAGTTGTTTAAAGATTTTATTGATTTTAATTACCCTCCTAACTAAGTGTCAAATCTTAACCCTCCTCCTCATATTGCCAAATAACTGTCGGATGCTCAAGATAGTAAGGCAACGAGGCCCACCCTAGCTTTCACGGTTAGCCCTAAAGTATGAGTACTTCCCGGAAATGACACATCCTGTGTGCCGTGAGACAATTCCCTGCCTACACCCTCCGTTGTTTTCCTCAAACCCGTTTTAGATGGTGAAGATGGTGGAATTAAGATGTCCTAGTTGGTCTAATAAGTTGTTATAACTTAGGACTAAGTCTTAAGGTGTGTTATGAGTGTTTTAGATAAATTTTAGATGCCCAAAAATAGTGATTAATGCCCAAAACCGAAACTTAAGTGACTGTTGTGAATGTGTGTTTGCAGATCAGAACTTTGAAGCTTATGAACATACATGAACTTGTAACGAAAAGTTGAAAATAAGGGGGATTCACATCATCATTTGGTTAACCATAAGCAAGTGAAACATGTATGAAAGAGTGCTAAGAAGAAGGCAAGGACAACTTGCCAAATGGAAACAACACTTTGGATTTTAACCATTCAACCATGTGAGTTATTCCATGAAGAAAGCAAGCTAAAGACTTAAACAATTGTTGAAAAGAAAACCAACCCTACACCATTTACTTGCCCAAGAGTGCTTGCAAACTTAAGTAAAACTTGAAAGAGAAGATGCTTGCCAAAATGTAAGAGACTACTTTAAGACATCATTATCCATCCACATGTATATTGCATTTAGAGATGTTACTATGGAAAAAGATGTGAGAGACTTAAAGCAAGTAAAAGAAACTATGCATCAAAGGCTTAAACCAAGATGAACACATGTGAGATATCTATCCTAGAATATTTTACCCATGTAAACAATCATAAGTATTAACACATGTTACCATCCTAGCCATACGATTTTGGGGATTACTCTCCCAAGGTGTAGGCAATTAGTTAAGCAAAACTTGAATTAGACTGCAACAAACCACTCACAATGGCACAAGGTGGAGGCAAGCCTACCAATGTTGTGCCAAAGAGGGTTGGAAAGAAGAGATAAACAATTATTATTGCAGCCCTAGCCACACAACCTTTTCCTAATGACAGGTAGGGCAAATGAATAACAAATAAAGAAATTAAGGTAAGTCCTAGCCCAACGATTTTGGGGGGTTGGCTGAGCCAATCACTCTCCCAAGGTGTAGGCAACAATAACTTGCTGAAATGACTTACAAGAATGCAACAAAGATACAAGAGAATGCAAGCCTCAAGGGAACTTCCCGGGGGCTTGCTACAATGCTAGAAAAGATGAGAAAGAGAAGAAAAATGTTACCCAACTAATGAAGAAGCTCTTGAAGTGTTGTATGGTCGAATGTGGGCAGCATAACCCTTTGTTCCTGGTAAGAATCTGTAAAAACCAGCAAGCAAATGCTTGCTGGAAATGTTGCACAACACAACAAAGTTAAGAAAAATTTATGGTTTTTAAGCAGAAATTTTTCACATAAAATCTCCAAATGAAAGTACAGTTTATGTGACCTATCTAAGATAGTTAGTTTACTGAAATATGAATGAAAAGTGAACAGAAAAATCAGACCACAAAACTAGGAGTTTGAGAAGGCTTTGAGGGAAGACTCCTTGAGGCTTTCCCAACAACCCCTTGAAATAAACCTGCAAAACTCAAGACAAAACGTGAAGCATGGAAGTAGATAATATGTGTGAATAGACTAACAACATGAAATACTTCAAATAATTAACTATCCAACCTATATAAACCAGCAAGAATACTTTTTGCTAATCTACCCTAGCAAAATACTTTGTCAAAGATCTACTCAATGCTACACAAGGAACTTAAACATCACAATGTCACCTCATATTTAAGAATGCAACCAGAATACTCTTGGTGATTCAAAATCCTCCAAAGCTCTATTAATCCAATGGGAGAGTGTTGCAACAAGAAGTTGCTCCAAGACTCTCAAGAGAAAAATGGAATGGAATGCAAAATGGCAAGAGCAAGAGAGTGGGCCGAAAATTCAGTAGAGTAACACTAGCTCAAAGATTGGTGAAGAAATGAGTGAGGAGAGGCTCTCTTTATAGCTTGGAGAGGCAAACTCACCCCTCTTAGATGAGATCCGAGTGTCAAAAACCAAGCAAGGGAGAGAATCTCAAGGAGGGGGGCGCACCATCTAGGGTTTGGGTGAGGATTGATGAGTTGGAAATGTGATTTGGCATGTGGGGACAAGGTAAAGATGTTGTGGGAGGCTAGGAAGGGCGCACCTCATGAGAGAGGGGCCCACATAACATCAAATTGCAATTTGGGTGGTTTCCACATGAAGTGGGGCGCAAATTCCCCCTAGGGGGCGAATTGGTTTGAGTGAGGTAAAGTGTTATGGGGTGAGAAAAGGTTAGGAGGTGGGTTGGGTAGGTTAGGAATCATCCCTCTTGCTCTTTTCCACCATTACATTACCCCTTTAACTCAAAAATTACATTTCGGCAATGTCATACTTAGCAATTAAAATTGTTGTTTTAACTGACTGACACTCCGGGTGGACAAACACCTAGCAAAGTTCATCCGACTGAGCTGAAACTTGGTCCAAGGGTGTAGGGGGTGCCTTTCCATTTCTTTTGAGCACAAATACCCCTAGCAAAAGCCCAAGGACCTAGTTTTTTACAATAATTGCTCAAAAACACTTAATTAATTAAATAATTAAAATCTCAACCTTAGGAAAATTAGTTAAATTTAATTAATTAAAAAAAAACTATCTAGACTCGACGAAATTCCGCGAAACTTTCTATGATATCTTGCATGGTCATTTACATCATTCCTAAACAATAGCTACCAGAGGATGAGACCATTAGAACGTCGTTCACCACTTTGGAGGAATTATTGCAGGTGTGAGGGAAAAACTCAAGGGAAATCAACAAGGTTGAAAAGCCCAATTGATAACTTGAGGATAAAAAACCCTCGATGAAAAGAACTCTCCCAATGAAAACATCCCAAGGTACCTGACCTAACTATGATCCATGCAGACCTATTACATTATTAACCCACGCAGGGGTGCGGAAATTCCGTTTACAAAAATTTGTGCTAGAGGCATAAATTGCCCAGTAGAACCAAACTGTCTTCGACATATATGCATCTAATGATGCATATCTTCATGGCACATGGAGTTGACCCCCTAGTTGAATAGGCGATCAACACTCCCCAAGGCAAACCCTAACCAACAAGGAAAACCTAGGAGGGTGTAAACCCTTTTACTCCTCCTAGTATCCTTTGCACAATAAATTATTCCAAACAATAAAAATGGACTTGGAGGGGGTTGTATGCCCTTATACTCCCCAAGATATCATCACATTAAGCTTGCAACCAAGAAAAGAGAACAATAACCATGAAATCCTTATCAAGTTGAAACATTAACAAGATGAAAGCCTAATTCACCAAGCAAATTCCACCATAAGCAAGAAATAATACTCCAAGAGAGCTAGCGCATTATCCATCCATCCAATAGCAAAGAAAAACCATAACAAATGCACAAGAGAGAAGAGATTGCCCAAAGAGGGCGAAAATTTCAGCCAAGGACCTCTCACAATGGGAGAGATATGTTATGAAATGAGATTCACATGATCTCTATTTATACAAAAGTCTTAAAACATAGTTTGTCCACTTAGCAAGGGTAGAACAAAAGATAAGGGGTCAACCACCCTTATCTTACCCGTTGCATCAAATAATAATATTTTATTCTCACTTTAACACAAAAGAAACCCTAAAAATAAGATGACATCACCCCTTTAGGGGACGTTTTGACCACTTGAGTAAGTCGTTGGAGAGGAAAATGGAGGTCGTTGGGGCTCCTTGAGCCTCCTCATCAAGTGCTAGGGTCAATCCATGTCTCCTCCAGTGAAAATATGCCCAGTGTCAATGTGCAATAACTCCATCACCATCAAACCCCCTCAAGCATGACGTCAACCCTCCAAAAGTGACGTTTTGCCTCCCCTAGGCAAGTCGTTTGGGTACTAGGGGCTGGGTTAGGCCCGTCATGATGCCTTATACTTTATGTCTCATTTCACTTTGACATTTTCCTAAGTCAAAAGGGTGAAATTTGTCACTTGAGTGAAAAGTGACTATTAATTCACTTTGTGGGTGAATTGAGAGACATAAAGTGAACTATGGAAACTTAACCCAAAGTGGGTTTTGAGTTGAGATTCTTTTTGAGAGATCTCAACCATGGATTAGAGATGGCTTGGAGTGATCCTAGTCATTCATCTTTTAGGTTTCCTTATGATTCCTTAAGAAGGGCACATAGGGCATTTGGAGGCTCATTCACTTGTATGTTCACCAAGAGAGTTTGGAGAAGGGCAAGAGGATGATAATGGAAGCATTGCGAGAGGAGAGTTTGGGCGCCATCTTTCATGGAGGGTTCATGGAGGCTTAGGTCCTCATGATTTGTTGGTATTGGTTATTGCTTGGAGGAGGGCGCACCACTAGCAGGTAATAGAAGGACTTATGCTATCTCAGATCTATTTGACTCATGTTGTAGGAGACACACAAGAGCACATTTGTGTGGAAGGGATTCTTCATTGGACCAAGGAGGAAGGAGGACACATCACTTCAGTGGATAGAGCAACAAAAGAAGAGGGCGCATTTCTCTTCTTGGAACTCCAAAGCTTCTCGTGAGGAGTTGCTATTGTATTAGCTTACTTGTTGTATTCACTAGTTAAGATCGTCATTATATATACTTTCATTCCAAACTTGTTTTTCCTGGGGGGGGTTTTATCCAAGGCCATGTTGACCAAAAATACTTGTGTTCATTTCATGCATGGTTAGAAGAACAGTTTGTTAGAGTTGTAAAGATCAAGAGGAGTGCTATTTGTTTTGAGTATATTGCGCGTGCTAACATTGGGGTATGAAAACACTTGCAAGGGCACCTCAAAAAAGCATTTAACCATAAAAATTATGAGCAGAAAGTTAATTGACAGTTTGTTGTCCTAAAACAGCAACAAAGGACAATCTTGGAGATTGAAACTAGACAAATTTCAGGTCAAGGACAGACCTATTTTGGCAGCCTCATAGTCAGTGTTTTAAAAACCGTTGAATCGGAACCGATCGGTTTGACCGGTTTGATGGTCTACCGATTCAAACCAGTCAATAAACCAAACCGGCCGATTTGATCATAAACCGGCCGGTTTGGTCCCAGAAACCTAAAACCCTCTAAAACCCCTTAAAACCTAAAACCTAAGTAACAGAGAAGTACTTGGATCACGTTTTCTCATGCAAGTTGGAGTTGTAAGGTGTTTTGGTGTGCAGCTGAGGGTTATTTTGCCTTATTAATGCTATTTAAAGAGGTCCCCACCCCCTCCATTTCACCCACCCTAGTAATTAATGGTAATGTTAAAAATTTAAGTAAAAGGATGAAAATGAAAGATAAAGGAGAATGTCACTTTAAGTAAAAGGATGAAAATGAAAGATAAAGGAGAATGTCA
>JASDQU010208377.1:2556-13488 GCA_032191745.1 Picea mariana | reverse complement strand
TAAACTATTTTTTTTAAGGTGAACTTTGTCTTTAAATTATTTATACATTGTATTGTGGATGATTTAATAAAATGTATTGTAGTGTCTGGTTAACTTTGTCTTTAAATTATTAATAGATTGTATTGTGGATGATTTAATCGAGTGTATTGTATTGTAGTGGCTTGTTAATTAACTTTGTCTTTAAGTGATGAATAAAAATGAGTTATATTGCGGGTAGTTTAATAGATTGTGTTGTTTGTTTTAACTTGAACTTTAAGTTAATTAATTAATTGATTGGATTGTAAGTATTTCCAATAAAAATGGGAGGAAATAATAAAGTTCATAAATATAATAATAATCCATTTTTAAGATCATGGTTAAGCCACACCAAATTGGTGTATGAGACCCTCTTGTTTGTGGGACAAGGGATCCCCCTTTGCCCAGCGATTTGACTGCTAAAGTCTATAGAGGTATACATACCCTACCCCCCTCTAGATTTGAACTTGTGACCTCTTAAGAGGAAACACATGTTCTTAACCATTAGGCCCACTTGGGCTGTATATACATCATAGTTTTTTATGTTCTCGATTAATTAGTTTTAATATTTAATATATTGTCGCAATCAACTACCATTTTATTTTATAATTTGTTTTTAAATGTGGACCATGTTTGTCGACTTTTCTATAGACTTTTCTAGATAGATGACATTTTATATGTATCATTAAAAACAAATGGCATTTTGGATGGCTTTCAAAAGATGGAAAATAGTTTAACATATTTGTTGAGTGCCATAACAAATACAAGTAGTTGCAATTCTCAAGTTGCTTACTCTTTGTTGGTTGGTTTCTGTTGGTGCACGTGATCTAGCAAGTGGTGATTGCAAACACAAATTGTCTATGACTTTTTTGGATTTTTTTTCTATGATTCAACTCCCTTGTGGTTGTGAACTACCTCTAGCAAGTGGTGATTGCAAACACAATTTGTCTATGACTTTTTTGGATTTTTTTCTATGATTCAACTGTCGTGTGGTTGTAAACTACCTCGTGGGTCTAAATTTTCTCTTTTCTCTTGTAGCATTTAATGCAATTCAAATTTTAAATTCTTAAACTTCAGAAAGTATATTTCAATGTTTATTATTTATTAATTAAATTGTTAAATGATTTTCAAATTCAATTAATTGGATTCTTAAATGGTTTTGTTAAATGAATTTCCAATTCAATTAATTGGACTCAAATGATTTTGAATGTCTCCATAAGTTATAACCTAAAAGAATTACTGCAATAAACAAGAATATTACCATTGAAAACATATTATTTTAGAGTTGTTGCCTAGTGTTGTTGAGGAACTGTCAATATTAACATGCACACGATGTTAGGTAAATGTGCCTCCATGTAACCCATAATATCTCGACATACCTAACATGATTATATGTGCATGTATTACACATCTACATGTGGCTTGTTAACCAAAACAGAGAGATAATCAGTAAATCGAAGTCATTAAATGGTCGATGGAAACTTCTTTTTCCAGGTGACTAGGAAGACTTGGCCACTGAGCATATTGTCTTTCACCTGAGACTGCATGGATGCTTAAGCATTAGGAAATGAGCAGACTAACGACATTTTAGATCAATATAAAAAATATTACTTACAAGTGTTGAGAAAACATTTATAGTCTCGCCTTTAGTTTGCGGTTTCGTATTTATCTCTCAAGGAACAATCATATGAGAATCTAGTATATTACAAGCGATAAAGTTGTAAGCTTAATAGTTGAGTACAAAACATCTTATGTAAAATACACTTCTTTTATGGGGGAGAGAGACTAATTATCATTATTTGCTCTACAAATGTAAAAACGTCCACCATGTTGTAATTGGACCCCTTGAAGTTGATACTATATATTATTATGGTTGCAAAGGAAATGGCCTAGAGTATTCCTTCAAAACACCACCAACCCACCTTCCTACAACATTTGCAGTTATGGGTGAGTCTTAGAAAAACCCATTATAGGCTAACACGCTGCATCCATTTTAATATGCTTTCAATTAGAATCAATGCAGCTCAAAGCAATGGAATGTGTATGTTATTGTAATGATCCCAAGCCATTATGCCAGGATCATCACGGTTTTGGGTGTCTTTTAAAACTTTTCTGGTTGTGGTATTTCATCAAACACTTCGCTGACCTACTTGTTTAAATGTGTTTATTGATGTGTTTTATGAGTGTTTGCAGCAATAAACAAGAAGATACAATCATGGACATACCTCAACCATATGAAATATGATAGACAAACCGAAACATCTCAAATCTTCTTTTATTCATGAAATAGAGAAACCTGCTACAATGAAGATGTCGATCTAGAATGCTCAACAGATGGCTAAGAAGATAGACAATAGAGCTGCTACAAAATGCTCCAATAGAAGACTACAATAAGCCTCCAAAGGTTGGATACACAATGAAGATTGAATACAAGTAGATCTGGGTCGTAAGGATGCTAAACCCCCAAGCTAGAAGGTGCCACGCCCTGCTGGATAGCTGAAGCTCCTCAACAATTCGGCCCTGCTACCAAAAGTGTTCAATCACCCCAAGAAATATGCCAAATGATAGATCGGGCAACTGTAAGCACAATCCAAGTGCTCAAATCTCCAAGGCCACTCTGCAACCCTATAGATCTGATTCTCCTCAAGGAATGATGTGCCCCCCCTAGATGCCTGGAACCCTAATAATTCATCCTCTCTCCTATAGACCTCCAACAACTCCACCAATCCACTAGAATGATAGATCGGGGCATGGAAATGAAAACCCAAGTGCTCAATTGGGCAAAATACCTGCTAGATCCTTAGATCTAGCTACCCTCCAAATAATGGTGTGCCCTCCTCTTAGGGAAATCGTCCCTCTCTTAATGCCAATCAATCCTCCATAAGAATACCTCCAAAAACATCCAATAATGGCGCTATGGTACCTGCAAGGAAAACCCAATACCTGAAATTCTCGAAATCTCTTCTCCTTAGCTAGAATGAATCCTCCCTCAATGGATGGTGCGCCCCTCTTGTTGGAAACCCTCAACTGGTGCACCCTCTCTCTATCTTGACATGTAACTGATGTAGAATCTTCCTGCAGTTGAGTAGATCTGGAACTAGAATGGCGTGGGAGCGTATTGCATCTTCGAGACCAAGCTTGGGACAAGCTAGGTGGAATCTTTCACCGCAGAATCGTTCTATAGGGTTTGTTAAGTCAAAACCCTCAAAACCCCCAATGTTGGGCTCACTAGCTAAAAGCCAGATATCAAAATATGATCATACATGAATGAAATGAGTAGAGGCCCTTACTTTTCCTTTATACTTTTTTCTCTCATTGTCCCTCCAAAGTGACTTTCATTTTATTATTAATTAATTAATTAATTAAATCACTTTAATTAATTAACTAACCCTTTTACCTCTGAAAAAACACCTTATCTCTCCTTGTGGCTTCCCTGACCATTGAAAGTCACTTCTCACCATCTCATTTTGTAATGTTGCTTCTCCCGATTTCAATGAGCTATTACACTAAGAGGTTCCTCCAAGTAATGTGCCCAAAATGACCTCTTTAGTGAATTCAATTAGCTTATAGCTCAAAATAGTCAAAATCATGGAAATCGTCGGAATGCAATGGAACCAAAGCCAACCTATGCGGAATGGCTCATAATGATGGAATATGATGAGAAATGCAAGATGGACTCCACAATGCCTCTCAATAACCACTGTACTCACTATAACATCCATCTGGCTACTTTGGTCATCATAAACCTTTGCATTGTGATGATGTCCCAAAGTGGGGACATTACAGTCCTCCCTGCTAGAAAATTGCTTGTCCTAAAGAAATAACCGAATTCCCTCAAGTATAATACCAAGGTCCCATGTCCACCTATGGGATACACAGTAGAATCCCTCCAAAGATGAACAATCACACATGCTGCCCCCTGGGTCCCATATCAAGTCATGAACTACTAGCTCCTGGGACGCATAATCCTGAAATACATCAACTTCGAGAGTCTCTTGCATATGACACATGGCCTCATCTCGGAATGAATCCATCCTCCAAGTCTCTACCAAGATCCATACGACCTCCATCAACTGCTCATGTTGATGCACGAACGAGGTGTTGCAAGACCTTCGTGAGACACCCGCAAGCGATGCGCTCCTCTCAATAATGAAGCTCAATGGAAAGTTAAAATAACTTTTCCCTGCAATGGTACACTCTCCCCTGTCAGTCAATGGAATGCTCAATCATGCAATCCCTGGGTCCCATGCTAACCTCTGTTGAAGATTACCCTGTTGGCCCTGTACTACTCTAACCATGACTGTCTGCCCCCTACATACATCATGAATCCTCCTCTCATGGGTCCTCCAGCTGAAATACCTATGACCATTGGACATGTTTTCCAATAACTATATCAGTGAAGATACCTCTGTAGAAGAAATACCTATCCAAAAATCTCCATGCCCTATCATGATGATCAAGCAGGAGAAAAGGTCTCGCCCCATAAGACAAGTACCTGCAGGCCCACTCCAAAACAAACCACAGTGGAGTGTGTGGCTCTTTGGCGCAACCTGGGTCAACATGAACATCCTGCTAACAAAATGGACTCCCAGATCCCATGGCAAACTTGGAAGTTTATCACTTCCAATCCCCTCTAACTACTCCTGTGTGAGACCGATCACTGTCAGAAGCCCTCTGTGCTCATCTGTTATCACCTAGCCCATGATGCTCTCTATCAAACACCAAGTCTCAACTGGCTGCCTATGAAGATCCATCTCTATCCGACTGGATGCCGTAAAGATACTCATGTCAGGTGGCCTCAACCTAGGCACTCCCCATGCCCTCTGCCACTGTCTATCTCTCCTCATGCTGTTGTCCATGACAAAAGTGTCGGAAAAAGGGAACAGAGACATCTGTAGTTGACTGTAGGGCTGAAAAATAACACCTGCCTTAGTCAATCCCAAGGACTCGACCAAGAGCACGTCTACCTGTACCCCTGATAACTACTCGCCTTTAGCCCTCACTAAACCCCAATCATCAGGTACAACTAGAAGTAAATCCCCTAATTGTTGGTAAACCAATCTCCATCTCCTATCACCCACGCAACTGCTGAAACGATGAAGGTGATATCTCATAATCATATGTTGCTGCAAAGGAGTGGCCTCTGCATGCTCCCCTAAGTGTGTATCCACCCTACAAGGCAGTACACCCCTCTGAATCCCACCATACATCTCAACATGTACCTGTGAGCTATCACTAATCATTGTATGCTCTGGCATACTCATGTCGTCTCCCATAGACTCATGTTGCATCATAGACCCTGGGTATATTGCTAGATCACCAACATACTCTATCAACGTGATTGGTTGATACATCTGAGTGTCCACTAAGATAGATGCAGTGAATCTCTGACGAATCTCCTCAAGAGACTCATCTGACCTAGACTCTGATTCTTGAAGGGTTGTCTGTGTGCCTCTCAAGAATCCTCGAGTGCTCTCCAACTTCTGAGTGAGTCGGTCCATCTCCAACTCCTGCTCCCTAAGAGCCTCATGATACATCTCACCAACCCTCAATAGATAATCTCTGTCAGACAACAACTGTTGGTAGTCGGTCCTCATCACAGATACTCTCTCCCTGAGAGTATGAAAATCATCCATGGCAATTCCCTCATCTGAACTACCATGTGCCACTGACGCTCTCCAACAGTAATCTGCCATCAATGCATGCATGTCATCATTGCACTTGGTGGATGCTATGATCATAGCCTCACCGACTCTCAACTGTGTTGCTAAGTGGTGTGGCTCCTGATCACAATCGTGTTGAGGTACCCCCTCATGCCTCTCACTACTAGTGTCATCACTAAAATCCTCAACAACACTCTCTATAGAAGATAAAGTGTTGAACTGTCTGTTGTCTATTATGCCACTGGGTCTGCCCATACGTAACTGCACATCATCCTCAATTGCTAGCTCCCTCTGAATCCTACTGTATCCGGTGTGAGCAACTATATCCTCTTGTGCACTCAACCTGATACTATCTTCTGCGCCTGGATCCCATATAGCTGTGTCCAAACACATGCTATGGTCATTCTGAATACTAAAGAGTGCATCCTCACCCATGCAGGTCAATCCTAGAAATAAGTGCTCCATAAACCTGTTAGTCTCCACATTCTTCTCAGCTAATGGAGTCTCCAAAAGATGTGACTCAATCTCCTCATGTTGATCTGTAAGTTTAGGATCAACTACCTACACGTCCTGTGTCTCCTCCTGGATCTATGGATCCATGCGTCCATGGTGTGCATCCCTCACACATGGCTCCTCCATCATATTTGACATGCCACTGGTATCCTCATGTGACGTGGCTATCATGGATGTCTGAAAAGACAACATATGTGTCACGACCACCATAGGAGGTTGGTCATTTGTCGGTGCTAACACGTGTGAGTCCTCACTAGTGTCACCACTCTGTTGGGGCATAAGGTCATCAACACCATGTGATATGTCCGTCGAAGTACTGGTGCTATCATCCTGTCCACCTGACTATCTATCCACTATACAAGGGTCATCATCCTCCTCAAGCATGCTAGTAACATCATCCTCTATACAAGAGTCACTATCACTAGCCTCTGTGAAAGAGTCACTATCATTATTAGACTGTCCCAAATCATCATCTATCGCTCTATCCTCACTCATGCATCATCATTGTCATAACGTGCCTCAATAGTGTGCTTCTGGTCCTTACTCCTACACCTATGATCTGGTTCCCATGGCCTCTTGCAACTGTAGCAAGGTTGTGTGCTCCTAATGGGCGTGGGGATCCTATGTTCTTCCATCCATCTATCTGCTTCTTCATTCATTTTACCTGCTAAGATGATCCCGTGTAAAATATCCTCTTTGCTCCAACTGGGATTTCTAAAGGCTACATACTAAGGAAAGGTTATGAGAGCCCTATTTTCCTCGCTAAGACCATAATATGTTATCTCCAAGCATGTCATCTCAAAGGCTATCTTATCCATTTATTTCCAACTATCCATTTATCCCTATAAAAGACCCCTCGGGTTGGCAGGATTTAAGCTCTGATACCACTGTAATGATCCCAAGCCATTATGCCAGGATCATCATGGTTTTGGGTGTCTTTTAAAAAAATTTTGGTTGTGGTATTTCGTCAAACACTTTGTTGACCTACTTGTTTAAATGTGTTTACTGATGTGTTTTATGAGTGTTTGCAGCAATAAACAAGAAGATACAATCATGGACATACCTCAACCATATGCAATATGATAGACAAGCCAAAAAATCTCAAATCTACTTTTATTCGTGAAATAGAGAAACCTACTACAATGAAGATGTTGATATGGAATGTTCAACAGATGGCTAAGAAGATAGACAATAGAGCTACTACAAAATGCTCCAATAGAAGACTACAATAAGCCTCCAAAGGTTGGATACACAATGAAGACTAAATACAAGTAGATCTGGGCCGTAAGGATGCTAAACCCCCAAGTTGGAAGGTGCCACGCCCTGTTGGATAACTGAAGCTCCTTAACAATTCGGCCCTGCTGCCAAAAGTGTCCAATCACCCCAAGAAATATGCCAAATGATGGATCGAGAAACTGTAAGAACAACCCAGGTGCTCAAATCTCCAAGGCCACTCTCCAACCCTATAGATCTGATTCTCCTCAAGGAATGGTGCGCCCCCCTAGATGCCTAAAACCCTAATAATTAGTCCTCTCTCTTAGAGACCTACAACAACTCCACCAATCCACTAAAATGATAGATCATGGCATGAAAATGAAAACCCAAGTGCTCAACTGGGAAAAATACCTGCTAGATCCTTAGATCTAGCTACCCTCAAAATAATGGTGCGCCCTCCTCTTAGGGAAATCGTCCCTCTCTCAATGCCAATCAATCCTCCATAAGAATACCTCCAAAAACATCCAATAATGGTGCTATGGTACCTGCAAGGAAAACCCAATACCTGGAATTCCTGAAATATCTTCTCCTCGGCTAGAATGAATCCTCCCTCAATGGATGGTGCGCCCCTCTTGCTGGAAACCCTCAACTGGTGCGCCCTCTCTCTATATGCACATGTAACTGATGTAGAATCCTCCTGCAGTTGAGTAGATCTAGATCTAGAATGGTGTGGAAGCGTATTGCATCTCTAAGACCAAGCTTGGGACAAGCTAGGTGGAATCTTTCACCACCGAATCGTCCTCTAGAGTTTGTTAAGTCAAAACCCTCAAAAATCCCAATGTTGGGCTCACTAGCTAAAAGCCAGATATCAAAATATGATCATACATGAATGAAATGAGTAGAGGCCCTTGCCTTTCCTTTATACTTTTTTCTCTCCTTGTCCCTTCAAAGTGACTTTCATTTTATTAATATTTAATTAATTAATTAAATCACTTTAATTAATTAATTAACCTTTTTACCTTTGAAAAACACATTATCTCTCCTTGTGGCTTCCTTGGCCACTAAAAGTCACTTCTCACCATCCCATCCTGTAGTGTTGCTTCTCCCGATTCCAATTAGCTATTACACTGAGAGGTTCCTCCAAGTAATGTGCCCAAAATGACCTCTTTAGTGAATTCAATTAGCTTATAGCTCAAAATAGTCAAAATCATGGAAATCGTCGGAATGCAATGGAACCAAAGCCAACCTATGCAAAATGGCTCATAATGATGGAATATGATGAGAAATGCAAGTTGGACCCCACAATGCCTCTCAATAACCCTTGTACTTGCTATAACATCCATCTGGCTACTCTGGTCATCATAAACCTCTGCACAGTGATGATGTCCCAAAGTGGGGACATTACAGTTATCTTGTGAGGTAGGACAACAACAAGGTAAGGGATTTTCTTGTTTGTGCTAAAATACTAGAACATTATAGCATTGGTCCTAGGAGTTAGTAGGTGGTTATGGTTTTGTATTGAAGCAAGTCGAGTATACGTAGGAGTAAGCAACAATGAAAAACAAGAAACTTGGGGTATCAAGCTTTTCTTGATTGCTCATCTCCCATTGGCCATGATTTTTTATTTTATGTCATCTTTAAATAGTACTAATTCAAGACTAATTTCTTTTGTTATTTATCAAATCATTGGAAGGTATGGGTTTTCAAAATTTGCAGATTACATTGTTAGGTTTCTTGTCGCATTTGGTCTCTGATAGCATATATAATATATTCTACAAAAGAGTAGATTACCCAACCATCTCTAGTTCATATGAAAAGGGGAACAACATCTTTAGTTGATATGAAAGAATGTCTTACCAATGGATATGTTCCTAGCATAGGATAGGAAATTTGCTTGTGTTCATGATTCAAATTTATGATCCAAACGAAATGAATAACAAACTGAATACAATAACGCAGAGATACGGAGAACAACAATAGATATCGAGTGAACAATAACTTCTATTGAATAAATAAAATAGGCTGAAACTGTAAAACTGCATAACTGAAAACAACTTGCTCGAATGGTGGTAGCTGTCTCTGAGAAGAGATGTGGTTTCTACGCGCATACATATGAGAAGAATGATTACAATGAGGCTCTAGAGGCCTTTTTAACATTACTCATGAATGTCAAAACCCTAGACATAAAAAAACCTAACCCTAGGAGATGAAACACCAAAAGTTATGTGAGCCCCGATGGGTAAGTTGGTACCTCAACTTCTTGGGGTCGTAAATTTTGCATACGACCTCTATTTTAGGCGCATGATAGCCCGTTGGAAAGGTCTTTTCGAGAAATACACATTATTCCATCAAAATTTAACTCTATCTACAATTTGACTATGGCAAGCTAAAAAAAAACCCAGTATTTAGGGACACAAAAAGGCCCTGGAAGTACAAAAAGATGTACTGACATGAAAACTTCCAAAATAAGCCAGTTGGATTAGGTGGGCAGCCACCAATCTCCACCTAGTAGCTGTGTAGGGCTTCAAACATCCCTAAAAGTGTAGAATCCACAATTACAAAGAATTGTAGAAGAACGTGTTGAAACTAAAATTGTCAAAAGGAGTCAGTTGGAATAGGTGGGTGGCTACCAATTTCAACTTGGATCAGTCCTCCCCCTTAGGAAGCAATGGTCTCCATTGTGTTGAGTACCCCCATAAGGTGAGGAAAATTATGTTGAATTTGTCCCTGGGCGAGCCATTTTCCTTGGTACAGGAGTTGCCTTTCCTTGACAACTTGATAAATATGGATCCTCTGTTGGAAAGTGCCCTTAACATGTGTGTCCACTATCTAATTAGTGGATGCATGTTCCATGCAATCAGGGTTGAGCTTTGTTGGTGTCAATTGTTCTGCGATCTTTGAGGTATCCAATAATGGTGGAAAATGTGGTCGGAGGAGGTCCACATTAAACACTAGGTGCAAGCCAAGGAAGGGGGGAGTGTTGAGCTCAAAAGCATCGTCTCCCACAACCTTGGTGATAATGTAAGGCCCATAGAAAAGTGGACGAAGCTTTTGATGGGGCCCTGTAAGGTGTTATTTCTACAAATGTAACCAGACCTTGTCTCCCACCTAAAACTTGTGCGATACCCAGTGTTGATCATGGCGTTGCTTGTACTTAGCATTGGATTTCTGCAAAATCTCATGGACTTGTTGGCAGATGTGTTGAATATGCTCATGAATCTAGTGGCTTTGTCGGCCTCAGACTAAACATGGGAATATTATGTCTATGTGGCTGCAATAGGTAGTGCAACATCAATGGAACTGAAGGGTTGGAATCCCAGTCCCACCTGAAATGGGATATGGAGTCTCTCATCCCATGTACGTAGATGCTTAGAGTTATACATGTGAAATATGTGCACAATCATCCAATTGACGACCTCTATCTGGCCATCAGTTTGAAGGTGGAAGGCAGTGGATTTAGTGAGCTTGGTGTCCAACAATGACTAAAGACTCGATCAAAATGTGTTAAGGAACTTGTTGTCCCGAT
>JASDQU010208376.1:0-16015 GCA_032191745.1 Picea mariana | reverse complement strand
ACTGTGTAGGTATAGGGGATATAATTTTGAGACGTAAGAAGTACAATGCTGAGAAGAGAAGACCTCAAGGACAAATGACTAAATATTTGGGGATGATCTCTTGTAGTAAATTTATTATTGTTATAAAATGTTCACTAACCCACGTGTCAACATGGTGCTCTTTATGTTTATGCATGTTTGTAATAGTGAATTGATGATAGAAAGAAGGATTTTCCACGATCGCGATGAAGAGAATCCTATACTAGACAACTAACTTGTTTGAGATATAATTTATATAACTTAAAGAAAAGAGAGATATTGAGGGCAATGGAAAAACGAACCATGAAGTAATAACATCACATGACAATCAATTAGCAGTATCTTAAGCAATGCTTGTAAGCATGGAAAATTTTGGTGTGTCAATCTCATGAGTGATGGAATATGTATTGTCAAGCTAGAATGATGATCAAAGTTGACAAATGCTTGTCTATTATAATTATCAATATATCTCAAGCAGAATTGTATGTATGACTTAATGCAAATTATGTTGAACTCAATATAATATCCACTTAACTAGAGAACCAATGATGAGATAAGGTTCAATTGGTGGTCAAACTAGTAGACTATAATTTAAATATGGAACTAAGGAAAAATAAATCTATAAGAGAAGAGTTTCTTTTCATTTATTGAATTACAAGTGGTAATAAAATAGATTTGGGACACATTAAGGTGCCTACCAAATAGGGGTAGTGCAATCAAGATATTAATATATTCAACAAGTTTTAATCTAGTGAAGGTCCAATGGGACCAATATATCATAGGGTTTGCTATCATGGAAGACATATATAAGTTGTGTCAAGAATTTTTCTCTCATAATGAGATTGACCATAACTTCGGGGCAAAGTTTCTTGAAGGGTGGGTGTATGTAACGCCCCATATTTTGGCCTTAGATGATTATAACTTCGATTTTCTCATTATAGTAATTCATTGCTTAGTAACTATTCAGACTCAGTGAAACGGATATAGACAAGTGAGAGGTTTACGTCTAGACATATTTGTGAATTGCACAATATTATATTTTTTTGTTATATGTTTGTGATGATGATGATTATGTGATTTGGTTAAACATGTAAATTTAAATGTGGAATTTTGGTACATGGATACTAGTTTAAGTTATGTTGTGAATGTGTAATATATGTAAGGCATGATAAAAATAAACATGCATTTCTTAATTAAACGTCAATACAAATATGGATTCTTATATGAAATTATGACATATATACATGGATATGAGTATTGGTGAACTAAACTGTAGGTTGACAAGTTATGTAATGACCAAATGACTGTAGTGTTGACATAATTTGGATGTTGTAGACATCCAAAGGATAGTGTATGCTATAAGTTGTACTTATGATTTAATTTATGGTTTCAAATATTGCTATGATCTATGGTAAGTGTGGTTTTGACAGGACACACAACCTGCCGAGAGTGGTTGTTTGATGGCGTGACTCTAAGAACAGTAGTTGAACAATAGGGCTTTATGTAGGGTGTTGACCCTAGTTCTATAAGGAGGGGTGGAGGTTTTTCCCACCGTTCATCCTCTGAAACCTAGAGTCATGGGAGGGTTGTGTGAAGTCACGCTCCCCTAGACATGTGATGGTGACTGCTAGTTGTGTTGACCTTGGTTCTATGAAGACGAGTGGAGGTATTTCCCACCATTTATCCTCCAAAACATAGAGTCATGGGAGGATTGTGTGAAGTCACGCTCCCCTAGACGTGTGATGGCAACTACTAGTTGACTGTTGGGGAAGCTTGGTCGAGATGTATGACACTTCTTCTTACGGGTTCTATCTAGAGTTAGATCAATATAGTTGACACTCTAGCTTAGTCCAATAGAAGAAAGGATAGGATGGAAGATAGAAGTAGTTTATGAAGGAAGTATGCTTCGATGTTAGTTGAGAATATTGATTGAGGATTAAAGGTGCCACTATTGTTTACTCACTTGGTTCCTACCATGTTTAAAACCCTCTTTGATTTCATATTTGATATTTTAAGTGTGATAATGATTTATAGATGAATTGGTGTAATTTTATTCGTTAACATTATTAAATGATGCATTACTTGATCTATTGTCCTACATGTCTTGGTGATCATATAGGAACTATGCACTAGAGGCAATGATTGATTATAGTTAGTACATACATGAGATATGTGTCCGCTAGCTACACACACATACCCTACCCATGTACACTAGTACAATTAATTAATGTATTTATTACTAAAGTAAATTATTAACTATTTAATTGAATGTTTATTGAATATGTAAATTATATTGCATACAAAATATCTAGAAGCATTAAATACCTTATTGACTTTGATAGATGGTGGGTATGATGAATTAAATGAGCATGATGGGGTGTNATTACATTTATTAGCTAGCATGAGAAGAAAGACTTTTCATTTTATTTATTGTTGTTTAATTGAAGTCATTTATATTTTAGTTTTATTTTAATCTTTTCCTAAAAATCTAGATAAGGGAAGTTGATGGATAATAATGAGGGTGGTTGAGGAAACTTGGGAAAGGGTGTATGAAAACTTGATAACTAGGGAGAAGAAGGGATGAGGAAAAGAGGAAGGATGGGGAGGTTTGAGCATGATGAGAGGTTGTGAAATATTTGGAAGATATATTTCTTATTATGATTTTCTTTGAGCATTTATGATTTGTTGTTCTTGGAGTCATGGATACGGAGGGCCAAGAAACCAAAAGGTTTCTTGGAGCTAGGAAGCTAGCTAGGCCCAGTTGGCTGGGAGGATTTCGTTGTTTCACTCTGGGAAAGTGGGAAAAGAATGCTTGGAAGCACCTAGGACTACATGGCAATGGATGAGCTTCAACAAACTAAGGAAGACATATTTTTCAGTGGTATTTGTTTTTGATATTTTGTATATACTTTTGTTTTAAGTTGCAAATATTAGAGTTAACCTATTACTTATTTCATCATGCTATTTACATCTATCATTGAGCAAATGTAGAAGAATTGTGTAAATGAAATGAAATTATGTTAAAGCAAAGTTGTTATTGTGTATATAGCAAATAAATGATTAATTTCTTAGCATCCAGTAGAGGGGTGCTACACTTGAGACAAAAATGTTTGACAGTGAAATAATACACAGAAGAGTTTTATAGGTTGAACATTAGAGTTGGTCATCGTGAAAGAGATGAAGAAAATGTTATTGGCTATATTAATGGCATGATATATGAAATTTAGTATGAAATCAACATGATGACAATGAGGACAGTATAATATGCTTATCAGGTTGCATTGAAAGAAGAGGAGAAGTTGGCTGGGAAGAAAAGCCAATGAAGCAAAGGTAAGGGAATTGCCCATGAAAAGTCCCAGAAGCCCAAAGATGAGACTAAAAAGGCTCACAGTCATATAGAAAGAGGAATCTCTAAAGGGAGACAATATGGTGGCATAAATTATTTTCCTAGAGGAAGAGGAAGAGGAGGAGTGATAAGATTCTATGTCTGTGGAAATACAATGCATATATCTTGGGAATGTCCTAAGAAGAAGAATGAAGGAGGAGGAGAAGATCACATTTCTGAAGCATAGAAGAGGAATGTTGAGGTGGAAGCAGCTGAAGATGGGAAATCCCTCATGATGAGGAAGTTTCTCTTGTTACACATTATTTTCGTCATCCCTATGACCATTAATGATGTACACCTATACTTTGTCTTTAGAAGGATCAACTTCCTTAATCCCTAAAGAAGAATGAAGATGAACATTCTTAGAGAGATGAACTTATTTTTTCCTTTGTAAAAAACCTTGTAAATAAGGATCATCGCACCTTTCTCAATGTTAAGGGTGTAATGATTTAGGATCGACAGAGGTTGCACCACAGTGACCTGCAACATTGTTGTAGTTTTCTTAGTGTTAAGGGTGTGACAATCATCTGTACAAAGGAAAAAGAGAAGCTTCTCGACACTTCTAGAATAGAAGATTTGAGGGTGAGGTGGCCTCCAATTGGTTTGGATCTTAGTCCCATCCCTGCTCTCATGGGATCATCCTAACCCCCTCACCCCATCCTTTTAATATTATAAAAGGAGGGGAGTTATCATTAGGAAAGTTAGCTTGGAGAAAAGATTTTTTGTGTTATCTTGGAGAAAACCTTTTTTGGTGTTAGCTTGGAGAAAATATTTTTTGGTGTTAGCTTTTAGAATACATTTTTTGGGTTAGTTTTGGAATGGTTAGAGAATTTTTGGAGCTTCATCTTAGTTACAAATATTCAACTAATGAGATATTAGTCTAGCCAAGAGTTTGGGCCTATGGTGGCTTTAAGTTTCACTTTGTAAAGTTGAGATTATAAGTAGTTGTCAAATCTACAGTCTCATAATCTTTGGAGCATAAGTGTGTGGGAAGCAAGGAACTATTGGAAGGGACCCTACAACATTAAGGCATCAATTGTATTCTCCTTTTCATATTTCAAATACAGTAATATATTTCTTTCCCATAAAATTGTTCTTATTTTATTATATGACTCCTTGATCACATACATAGGTTTTGTTAAGTATACATTGTTGCTTTCACTTCGTTGGCTTATGTGATTTTACAGGTTTAGCATTCCATAAGCCTTACAATGGAGCGAGGATGACACTAGCAAGTGTTATCACAGAAAAATCATCTGCAACATTACAAATAATGGTTGAAGAAAGACATCAATGCCAACAACAATTAATACACCTACAACACCAAAATCCATCAAAAAGGCACAAAAATATATACTTGGTTCAAAAATTAAAGTGCAAAAATTCACCAAAGGAAGCATGTGCACTATGTGTAGGGTAACATAGCCCTAAGTGTGCACTATGCATAGAATGCGCAAAATGAATGACTGTCTACGAGAAAATATGCACACTTCTCATGAACGATGCATTTATGAATCTTGTCGGCCCCTCAACCACTTCCAATCCGACCCCCAACACGATTTGACACATATATCTGAGTGAAACCTATCTTGGAGGTTGGTCAAGGTCTAGGAAGTGCCCTAAAAAGCCCCTTGTTCACACTATAAACTAGTTGTATCTTTCAATGAATGGACACTATAAATATGTTTCATGGGTGTGTTAGAAAAATAACAACTTCAAGGTATTGTTATGCTGCAAGAATTCTTCTTGGAGAACCCTCTTTTCTCTTTGAATCATTCAAGCACTATAGAAAGGGCCATTCCACTCACCTCTTGAAAGGATTAGCATTTTATTTCTTCACCATTTTTAATTTCCATTGCAAGAGAAGAGCTCTCTATTAGGGAACTCAAGATCCTTCCCAAGGAGGAAGAGGGGATTCATAAGTACATGTCTTTATCTACAGTGTTATCCTATCAATATATTGATCCATTGGTAGCTATATGATTGTCATTTTTTGTTTTTCATGGTTCTAGTTCTTGCAAGCTTCTCTAACATTTATTTCTTTGATGTTTTTCTTTTTATTTCTTTGTTTCATTTGTATTTGGTTATATAATCAACTCACAAACCTATGTCTTGTTTAGCTAACTTAACTAGGCAAGTAAGTGTTGTGTTTTTGCTCACCCATGTGACAAAACCAACACAACAGATTGGCAACCATACTAGGTATTGTGAATCAAATTCCTCCCTATTTAAGTCCTAAGAGAACTTATTTCTAATTGTTTGGATATGTAGGTCCCAAAACCGGCCTAATCCAGTCTTCCAAAGTCAGAATTCAGAGCCAAGGCAAGAGAATTTCACTTTGAAATTTCTTTCCCGATGTGTGGTAGGCAGTGTGCGGCTTTCGGGGCACATAGATGCGCATTCTGCGCTCTGTGCGCATAGTAGCCTTGATAAATCTATGCATTGTGCGCACTCTATGCTCTTTGTGCGACTGTCAGAACTACAGCTCGCGCATAAGTTTATCTTTTGCAAATTGTAAGGGTTTTTATGAGTGGTTTGAGGGCCCCTTTCCTTCAGATTTTAATTTCCTACACTTTATAAATCAATCACACTTCACTTATATTCCTTTCTCATAATAAAGGTTAGCTAACATAAGCACATAGGGTTAAAAAGAATCATTATTCTTCTCTTTGCTTTGTTGCCACATGGATGGATCATTTGGAATTTAAAATTTTCAGTTGAAGTTATTGCTTTTTCAAAACACAAATCAACTTATTTTGGACCAGAAATCAATTTTAACCATCAAGTATGCTCTTCCCCCGCACCCAAGTGTGATCTCGAGAATTATAAAAGGTGGTTGAAAGGAAATTTCATCTCCCTTAAAAAATCATAAGGAGAGGACAAAACCTCCCTAGGGTACTTCTTAGTTTTGGAAATCATCTTAAATCTTTGTAAGGACCCGTACATGCCCACATGTTTGCAATCTTAGGCTAGTTTCTAAAAATCTTTCTTAGTCTAGACAACACTCTAGGAAAGTTTAAAAGATCAAGTAACGGGCCCATACATACCCACATGTTTACAATCCTAGGATAGTTTCAAAATATTTCTTAGTATAGACAACATTCTAGGGAGTTTAAAGGATAAAGTAAGGACCCATATGTCCACATTATTAGTTCTTTAGGGCTTTAAATATTCCGCAAGGTTGTACAAAAGAAACATAGTAAGCTAGGTAAGAAGATTTGTAAGGACCAAAGGAAGTCCACATGTTATAATCTTACACTTAACTTATTAAAAACATTTTTCACACTTTTCACTTTCTTGCACACAAAACCACTCCTCACACACATTATCTCTATTAGAAAAGTGGTGGTCGAAGTAAGATTTCTTTTTAAGTGCCCACAAAGTACTCCAAAGGAATTCAGAAAGATCTGACTACTTCTTTAGAAATTATCCATGCCAATTTAATTAAAACGAGGTGGGTCCATGTCCCCAATATCTCAGCCCACTTCATCTAAAAATTTCTAAGAACGCGCTAAATTTTCCTCCACAGGAGGTGCTTAAAGAAATTTTTAGTCTAGGTAGGATCTTGGGGGTAGGAATCCAAATAACACCTCGTTATCAAGTTCTCACATTTTTAAACAATAGAAGTTGAGAACAGGGATCCTTTAAATCCTCCAAGTCAAGTGTTCCTATACCATAATGTAGGGACATACCCGTGAAGGGTTGAAGGCTGAGGTCCAGTTGTTATGTGCATCCCTCCTTAAGTCACCCAACTCTTGTGAGGGCATCCAACTCATGACCCATTTTTTAGGCCGAAAATATAAATGTTTCACTTTGACCAAGGTACTTAGTGGCCAAACTTAGGACATCTACATAGGTGGCGGTTGTGGGCTGCAATCACACCTTGGTCAGATTTTGTGTGGCTATTGGGAAATATAGCCATCTCTTTCAAGATATGCATCCTCTACCCCTCATTATAACTGACTACTTCAACCTTCACTAGTTCCTCTTCTGGTGGCTTCAGACCCCACTTTTGAGAGCTATTGGAAGGCCTAGTGGAAAATCAAGAAGAAGGACAATAAGTATTTTAGGACACAATCTTTTAGTTTTGTTATTGTTTCCCCCACCCAAACAAAATCAACCTATCCACATGCTTGCTTATTTTACAATTGATTTATGTATGATGTTCATTTGATTACATGAAATTGTGAGTTATACTATTTTGTGAAGGTCAAAAAATATAAAAAGGACTTGTTCATTTATTTCTCTTGTCACCATTTGCACACATCCACTTTGCTAGTCAGAAGCATAGGGGAACCACATAATCCTCATTGTTCTAGATGCTTGCAAAATCTCCCTCCTATTCTAGGAGGAGTCCCTAGTCTTGCCAACTCGCTGGCTCAACCATCTCACACCCCAGTGAGTGCTACTATTTTGGGATCAACATTACTTGGTTCCACTTTTCTTGGGTCCAATACCCAAGGCAATCCATCTATTGGTTCTCCTTCACAAGGAGGGGGAAGTCAAAATTCTTCTCAAGGAAGAAGTACAAACCCACCAAATCCCTCTCAAGGGGCAGGTCCACTACCTACACACACAATGGTCGGAACTGATCTTCCGCTAAATCCCCCCTTTCCATACTTGGCATCCCTCAACATTTCTGATTTAACCAAACTCACCAATGAACCCATTTTATGTGATGCCACTTGGCCCAATATGCCTACCAAATTGCCTTCAAACATTCCAAAGTTCAAAGGAAAACCAAGGGAATACCCCACCAACCATGTTATGGCGTTCCACTTATGGTGATATTCAAAAAACATCATGGATGATTCCATCTGCTTGAGGTTATTTCAAATAACCCTCATCATTTCATCAGCCAAATGGTCCCATGTGACCTTTGAATCATTGGCCAAAGCCTTTTTGTCCTTTTTCCAATTACCAATTTGTCATAAAACAGGTTTGGAGCTTCTCTCCAAGTTCAAACAAACAACTTCTACCCATATGTCCGACCACATCCATGAATGGCATCGGAGACGTAGTTTGTGTAAAGAAGAAACCACGAAAGAAAAACATCTCAATTTGGTTTCTTAAATCACTCATTCTTGTGATTTCCAAGGATGTAGCATCCAATTTTCCTCAATCAAAAGAGGAATCCATCAACAAGGCCCAACAATTCGACTTTATATGTGCTCAATCAAGTTAATTATACACAATATTACCTGATGCACCCAGACCCCTACCATTTGGCTAGCACACACCTGGGGTTTCTCACGTTGCGGATGGGTTGATTGGTTCTATGACACATCTTAACCCTTATGACCACCCATCACCTACTTATATTGCAAATCAATATCCGCAACCATATGGAGGGACATCTTATTACCCTCCTCCCACTCACCAACATCCATATCCTATGGCTCCCCCTCCGCCATTGGGAGGACCCCCACCAATACCCATGATGCATCTGGTCTCTCAATCAAGTATGAGTTCACCCCTAACCCCCAGATATAACCCCAATAGTAGTGGAAGTACTTCAACTTCCTATACACCATATGGATCGTCTCCACTAAATAATTTATATTCTCCATTTCCTGGTCCTACCCAGCAAGTTTCTCCTCCACCAGGACAACCACATGTCGGTGTTAATTTTTTTTAGCCCTTTCCCATTCAAGAGGTTCATTCTTTTGAACATATGAATATGGAAAATCCTCCCAATCAGTCGAATCATGCCAAGAAGAAAGGAAAAAAATGAAACAATAACAACCTGGGACTAAGAGGAAATAACCCCCAAAAAAATCGTCCCGCTGGGGGAAACCAGAATCAAGGAAACCAAAACCCCCAAGGGGGAAACAATAAAAATCAACCATGAGAAGGGAAGAAAAAAAATATAAGAACTAACTTCAGTTGTTCTCTATGTGGTGAGTATGGACATTATAATCACCACTTCCCCCAAATTTTTGATTTCAAATGGATGAAAGAACCCATGAACACACAACACCCCCCGACACCACCTATCCCTTAGCAAGGCCCACAACATTATCTGCAACCACCACCTCCGACCGTTTTGCAAAACCCCATTCCACACCAAGGTGTGATGAATACTCAACAAGAGATAAAATCTACCCCACCGCAAATGGGGAAATATCAAAACCCAGGTCCCAATCAACCTGGCAATCCAACCGATCACAATATCCTCCATACTAGTGAAGAAGAGATTCTTATGCAAACACATGGTCATCAATATGGAAGCCCTTCCGACTCTACCCCAACCACCTCAGAAACAACTCCATATACAGTCGGACAACCATTGATGATCCCACACCCTAACACTGAACCCAATCCTCATATACCTTGCATACCCCTACGGCGAAATGTACATATCCCTCATGCTAGGCATCCCATAACTACATTCTGGTCGATGACTTAGCATAGTCTCATGCAACCATGTCTGTGTTGGAGGTCCTCCAAACCTATCCATGGCGCAAATATTTTCTTTCCACCTTAGGGGCAATCGACCCAACTGATACTCGACTCATCACCTTTGATCTAGATAACGGCGAACCCTGCCTCCCTACACTGGTAGATTTTCAGATACCATTTAAGATCTGAAACATCATAGTTCATCGGTGCATCATCAATGAAGGTGTATCCACATGCATCATGTCCAAAGTAGTATGGTATAAGCTTGGCTCACCTGATCTAGTACCATCTACCATCACCCTAAGAGCTTAGGACAGTCAACCATCATCCTCTGAAGGGCTCTTCCAAAATGTCCCTGTAGAACTTAGGGGCAAAACCATCCTAGTTGACATTGAATTTATTGATGCCCCACTTGATTTCAATATCTTGTATGGGCATAGCTACATGTATGCTATGAAGTTTGTAGCCTCTTTTTTGTTTCGTACAGTGATGTTCCCCCATAACAAGAAAATCGTCACCATCGACCAACTTACACATTACGAGACAAATCATTCTACCAACATTGATAACATCCTCCCCCTCGTACGTACTATCTCAGATGATTTTTCAGTCATCGACAATGGTCCTGGATTATTCAAGGACCCATCCTTGTTAGGGACTTATCATGGAGCACCACCTCTCCTAAACCCTTTTATTTCAGCACAATTGTGTGTAGTTTCCTCCAACGAAACAGATATAGGAAGAAATACTCCTCTCACTGAGACCTCTCCCCACATAGAAGTTCCACCAGTCGACAAACTACTACCTCAATAATTCCCTGAAAACACCACTAAACCACTTGTCTCAGATCCCCCCCCCCCTCCAGGGGAAAATACCAGTTTGGGAGACAGTCCCCCAAACCATTACCCAAATCCCCTTTTATACCCCCCACCTGGAGTCCAAGCATTCCAGGTGACCGATACTCTCACCCTTCCCAATATGGTTCTCGACATCCCTATATGGTATCTTCATCCACCCTATATGGTTCCTCCACCATCTCTCCCTCCTCAGACATAGGGATTAACGATGCAGATCCCAGCACAAGATCCTGCCACACCGCCCTCACCCCCAACTGGAGGAAACACCACCACCACTGGGGTCAGAGGAAGGAAGAATGATCCCATAGCTCCGCTCCCTCCCCGAGCTCAACCTCATTGTGCACTATACGAAAGAGAAGGACACCCCACTAACAGATGTCCTACTCTTCCCAAGTTACGCAATCTTATACAGCTCCCTAAAGAAACTCCATTGCTTACCACTCCACCAAGTACCTATGTTGCTACTACGGAGTCTTCAACCACACACAAGAAAGGGTTACAAACCAATTTAGCTTGTGCCATATGCTCAAAATACGACCATTACACTCATCATTGCTTAGCTCTACCTCAATTCTGCCAAACAATAATCATAATATGCCACACATCCCTACCTGAGACCCCTCAATCTCTCCCTACTGCTACTCACATTACTGACATTTGTTATATTTCTTCATCAGTCTCTATGCGAATGAGATACCATCCACAGTATCGTGACATTTGGTTTATGTCAAGTGAGCCATCACTTCCTGTACACGATATCCCTTCTATGTCCTCATCCCTTGAGGACAATAACACTTTCCTGATAACATTCCCCCCTACCATCTCCCACGATCCCCTGTATTCTCACATTTTCCACTACGACGAAGATATCTTGGAGGAACTGACTACCCCTGATTGGCCATGGAATTTTCTCCATCATCGATCACTTTTCCTCTCACAAGAGGTATTTCAACCCCCTGCCCTTAAAAACCCATGTACGGCCCTTCATACAACCCCTACCTAACATCCATCCAATTCAAAAATGCAGGACGATAAGGCCACTAACCTGTCTCTCTCCACTCCCAGATCGGTAGCCTCATGCTCCTGTAATCTCCAAATCACCTCAGAGTTCTCTCGCCAAATCAACAATAGTGTTGGTGCAAATGAGGTGGCATTGTGGACCCACGAACCTATCTTTCCCTGCTCCCAGATTTCTTTTGTCGTGACCCTTTATTAAGTGAATTCTTTCTACTCTAAAGCATTGTAAGATTTTTCTTTTCATAATTATATTTTTCTCTTGTGAATGTATATCTTAAGTAGTTATTGTTGTTCTCTTTTAGTAATTGTTCTGAGCTTAAAAGTAGATTGATATTTATGGATTAGAGTTCAATAATTTTCCTGTCATTCGTTCAATTATGTATGTGTTAATGGTCTTTTCCTTCCCTTTTAATAACTATCTGAATAAAATATATACGTAGGGATTACTAACATTCTCATCTATTCATTTTTTAGTGCTCCTAGCTAGGATATGATATAATAGATTTATTTCAACATTAATAGAGTTTTCATTTGCATTTTTCTCTCATCACAAACCATTCACTCACCCTGATAGTAGTAATGGTAGTTGGTCCAGAATGCAGATGGTTCTCTTAATCCAAACAATGTGAAGTATAATTGGGACATGATATCCGGGATTACCCCTATCCATTGAAGGGCATTTTTCCTGCATTAACAAGTTGTATATTATTCACAATGATGAAATTCATGTAATATTGTATTATGTATGGCGTGGTGTTTTTTTTTTATCTTTTCTTTTTACAATAACTCTTTTAGCTTTTTTTAATATGCAAGTAAATGATTTCATTTTCTAGGTGAAATTTATTCATTCATTATATATTAGATATTATGACTTCATTCCTTACTATTATTACCAAATCTCAGAGCCTTGACCTCACTCAGTCATAATAACAATACCAATACCAATACATTAGCACTTGAGCTTTAAACCAAGACCTTTCCTACTTAGAATATTTTAGGACCAGGTTCAAATCTTAGTATGTGGATGCAAGCTCATAGGAAACTATCTTAGGAATGGGACCCAAGTTTTGTATTAGGACATAAGGTGGGATTCAAACTCGATATAATGACTAATACATGATTCCAAGGTCTAGATTTAGCCTATGATTTTCAATAGGACCTTCCCCAATCTCATGACAATGACTATTCTTTTTAATAATAATTTCAACCAATATATCCTAGTGTCTTTTTTACATTAATTTCAACCACATTAATAAAAAAATATTCTAAAATTTTAATCATAAAGAGATACAATTTTTACTTATTTATCCACCAATATTTCAACCTATTTTCCCACCTGCATTTTGACCACTTTCCCTCTTATGACATATGTGTCCTCCATGTTTTTGAACTTGGTTTTCTCCATGGTTGTAAATCATTTTTTTTCCATACTTTTTACTTGAATTAGAAATCTAGATCGAAATAAATGTTTAAATTCAAGTAAAAAATAATTGTTGAAGTTATTTTTCAAACATTAGAAATTTTGACCTATATTTCAAGAACTTTCTTTTACCTATTTAAGTTGAATTCCACTTTCAAAATTTGTCTTATGGTTTTAGTGTACAAAATATATAATGAAATATTGATGAACAATGAACAATACATGATGATAAATAACTATTTTTTTCAAATGGGAATTAACTCATTGAGTTAAGGCATCACAAAATTCATATAAATGAAATATTCGTCATATAAAAATGGTGTGGTTTGGCTCAAACAAATGGAAAGGAGGACAATCTATGGGGAAATAGAGACTGGAGATAAAAAATGGTGTGGTTTGGCTCAAACAAATGGAAAGGAGGACAATCTATGGGGAAATAGAGACTGGAGATAAAAACTTTGGAAGACATAACAATTCTTTCATTATAAAAAACATAATTCCTAAGAATGATTTCAAAGAAACATAATATTTACCTCTGCCAAAAGTCGGATGTTCTCTATGATGAAAACCATGAACAATTGGAAATACTTTAAAAATGAGCTTTGTGAGTACCAATGCCTTCCATAGCTCTTTGCATCCTTATCCTAAGTTCAAAGAATCAAACCTCTTAATAATTAGATAAATTATCACCATAAATCAAATGAACATGGGGTCATCCCTTTGGCCTTAACCAAATTATCTCTAAGTCGTGAGATGGAAAATGATAAAGTATCTTTAACATGTGAAAACCTTAGGTGAGATTAGACTTGCAATTCCTATCGACGATATTGACAATATAGATTGTGAATCACTATAATTATGACAATCAAACCCCTTCGTATTACCAATCAATATGAAGAAAATGCTAATTATACAAAAAGATGCAAATTCAATGTTATATCAATCCAATTAGCAAACAAATGGAATACACCAAAGTTGATATGTAATACATTTCCCCATTACCATTGTCGAGGTCAAATATTTAAAAGGAATACACCAAAGTTGATATGACATTTCCCTATTATCGTTGTGGAGGTCAAACACTTAGGTTGTAGTGCAAGTTTGAGTTGCATATCATATAGTTCACGCTTCAAATAGTAATGAACTATGAACCAAAATACTCATTCCTTAAAATAAACAAGGTTGCATGATAGCATATACTTGTTGTTATGCATGAATGCAGTATATAGTTAGAATAAAGGATTAGAATAATTTATTTTTGAATTAGATTTAATTAAAATTATTAAATTTAATTAAAATTTAAAAAGTTAAATTTGGAAAGATTATGGAATTTTTTATTTATTTTTACACATAAACTAATACTAAAAAATAAAATTATAATACAAGCATCTTCATTTTCTAAATAAAAAATAAAACTAATACTGGTTTTGGAGCTCACATCATTGGGTTGTTGGGTAATTAAGAAGAAGTTGTCACAGATAAACATGAGTTACCTTAGTGGAATAGACTATCGGCTATTGACAAGCCGATATAAGGATAACCTTAATCTCTTCAATAAAGCCAGCTGCACATAAAAACCAGTGCATTGTGTTAGAATGAATCTCAAATAAGAATAGTCATGAAGAAGATGCTGTGGAGAAACACTGTGCTCCCACGTGTGAAATCGGTGAAGAAGTTGTGATGGGAAAAAAGCTACGCCTCCACGCGTGAAATCATTAAAATCGCATCGATTACTTGACATTTGTTATAGTTTAGTGCTACAAAATGCGTGAAATTATTAAAATGATGTACATCCGCCACCAACCCTGCGCCACCAACCCTTCAATAAGGGATCGAATTTGGTAGTCAATCAAATCATATTTAAATAATTTTAAATAATTAAAAATTATATACAAAATTCATTTATAATGTCATACTTTAGAAAAACATTTATAATTTTTTGATCAATAGTAATTTAATAAATGGTCAAAGAATGAACCATTGTTATATACCATACCTACCTAAGCAGCAGGTATAATAAAGATATGAAATAACATAAAAATTACACAAAAAAAAATTGTAATAAAGTTAATAAACAAAACTATAACAGAGAGATGCTTTTAATCAACACCAACTCCAAACATTTAACACCAATTGTAAACATTTATTGTGTCTCAACACCAATATAATAGAGCATATAACTTTGGATCATTCTTATCACATAATTTCTCACTATATGTTAGAAGAAAAGATGCCATTCTAAATCATAAAGATTGGAACAAGGAATCACAAATACATTTTAACAAACCAATAACACTTAAAACCTCTGTATCGTAAATTTAATCAAATGTCAATGCTAGAAGAAATGCATATGCAATAGACATTCCCCATTTCATCTAGGACATTGCTTTACGAGTATGATAATATTATACTTGTATAAGTGAAAATATTATACATACAAAATCATGCATATAAAATGTAAGACATTCATAGATATTCATGTGATATATTACCAATCAAATCATAATAACCAAATAACCTCCCATAAACCACCACATGTATTGCAACCATGTCATCAATACCGAGAGTTGGAAGTGCATCAAAGTAACTAATTAATATATATTTTACAAAGTGATGAACTTCCTAGTTGTGGGTAACTCACTCTAAGTGACAAGTTGATAGACTTTTTAGGATGTCTCAATTTTTAGGGGTGCTCACGAATGTGGTGTCATGGATTTTTATTTTTTTATATAATAATACTTTGTAAACATATTCATTGGTCATTTTTATGTTTTATAAATAAATTATTATTTAATTATTTACACAATTATTTGATTATTATGAAAATAATGTAAATACATCATTTTATCTAATTATCTATAAAATTACTCTATGTGATTTCAAAGTTTATATATTTGATGTAGATTTTTATAAGAA
>JASDQU010208375.1:14279-28249 GCA_032191745.1 Picea mariana | reverse complement strand
AGGGCATAAGTCGTGCTCAATACCTTGACCTCGTTTACTCACAAACAGGTACCCTTTATGACTTACTACCTGACGCACCTCGACCTTACACTTCTGCCACTTCAACTACTCCAACTGCTTCTCATGCAACCGACGGTGTGATTGGCACTTTCCATGCCCAACCACATTCTGCCTCAAGCGCCAACCCCAAACCTGCTTCTTCTAATGTTCAAAATCCTCCATCTCCTGCCCCTCCCATCAGCAATATTTCTGAGGTAAATGTTGTTCAATCTACCCCAGTTGGTAAAAACAACTCCAAAAAGGGAAGGGGTAAGAACAAGGAGGACAAAAATACTTCTCAAGCAGAGCGAACCAAAACTCCACTTGTTGACGATCGGGATAAGCACAAACCTTGATACCCTTGTCTTATCTATGCTTATGATCACTACATTAAGGATTGTCCATGATGCGCCGAGGTCACTAAGTTCCTTCAAGGAGCCCCAAAACCACCTGCTCCGGTCGTTTTGTCCCAACCCTTTCCGTCTCAACAACAGGCTCAATTGGTCATTCATGACCAACCCTTAGCTTCTACTACATCCTATGTATTTATGTGTACTGGCGATTCAAAGAAGAATGACATTGCACTCACCACTCGAGCCAAAGATTATTCTCCCTCTAAAGAGAAAGTTGATGACCCACCTCCTTCATTGGTACAACCCTCTCCTGCAACTCCACCTAAAAACAATCCTCTTCATCTCGAACGACTGAGCCTTGACACAGTTCTTTGACCACCCCCAAAGGGCATCGTTCAGAAATCGACTTTTAATCCTCATGCTTGTGCTGCCCAAAACTACAGCATTGTTGAAGATCTAGCCCAAGCACCTTCTGCGATGTCAGCCCTCGAAGTTCTTCAAAGTTGTCCCACACAATGGAAGGCACTGTTGAAAGCTATCAGTGGAATCAGCTCGACAAATACAAATTTAATAATTTTTGACTTGGAAGATCACATTCCAAGGTTACCCCCTCAACTCGCATTCTAGATCCAAGGGATTGTCTCTGACAAAAACATTTGTCAAACCGTTATTGATGAGGGTGCCTCGATGTGTGTCATGTATCTTACTTGCTGGAAATCCATTAGCTCTCCCTCCTTGAATGAATCCCAGAACACTCTCAAAGCCTTTAATGGCTCTGGTTTTAAGCCCTATGGTGTCCTTCCTTTGTTGCCAATCACGTAAGAAGGAAAAATGGTCAAAGTCGAAGTGGAAGTCTTTGATGCTCCTCTTGATTACAATCCATGCGCGCAGTTGTGTCGACCCTTTTTCGTGTGGTACGTTTCCCACATCAAGGGAAGGTAGTCACCATCGACCAATTGGCCTTCTTTAACTCCGATACCCATACTGGAAACGTACCATTCATTGCTAAAACCCCACTGGGTTATGAGAACGTCGGTGTAGGCCTTCTCAAAGACTCTTCGTTAATGGGTACTTTTCCCATTCCACCACCCGATGTTCCATGCTCGTCTGTTGCTTCAATCAACATGATCTCTACCTCGATTCACGAAATTCTTGCGTCTCACAACCCATGGATGGTACCTGATCCCAGAGATCATCTTCGTTACGGTGACAAAATGTCATTAAGTCCGGTCGAATCTGCCTATCAAGCCATTCAATCGGCAATCCCTTCTACCCCCTCTCTTGGTGAGTTATCTCCAGATCCTTTCCGTGTCATTTTTCCCACAGATGATATGATCATGTCTGTCATGGAGGAAACTCCTTGGGACGATGGACATCATCATTCCATCATTTTTCTGGAGCAACATACCATCGAGAACTACCAACAGATCTTGACCCCATCGACCGTTGTCGTCATCTCAACCGTTCCCGAGTCCACACACAATGTGTTTTCTGAAGGGAACTTAAGCAACATCTCACCCACTATTCCCCTCGACATATCCATCAAACCTGGAATCCTTGAAAATGTGCATATCAGAGCTTCGTGTTCCCCTAACAAAATCGTCACCTACACATCCCTTTTCAAAGAGTTTTGTGACATCTTCGCCTGGAGCTACGAAGAAATGTCAGGTATCGAACCCGACATTATGATACATGAGATCAAGACATACCCCGACGCTAAACCCATCCGAAAACACCTTCGTCCAATTCACCCACGTAAAGTGGCTACTATCAAGCTCAAAGACGTGAAACTTCTCAAAGCTAGCTTTATTTACTTGGTGGCCCTCACTGAGTGGGTTTCCAATCTTGTCCCGATCGACAAGAAACAAGGCATAATCTGTGTATGTGTTGATTATAGGGATATCAACAAAGCTTGTGCCAAAGACAACTTTCCTACCCCCTTCGTCGATCAAATTGTTGACGATTGCGCCGTAAGTGAAATCTTATTTCTAATAGATGGTTTCTCCGGGTATAATCAAATCAACATTGTTCCCAAGGATCAACATAAGACTTCTTTTATTTTTCCTTGGGGCACTTTTGCCTATCGGAAACTCCCCTTCGGTCTCAAGAACGTTGGCACAACTTTTCAATGCGCTATGTCTTATGCCTTCCATGATATCAAGCACATCGTGCAACCATATCTAGATGATTTACCCACTCACTCAATGCACCGAGTCGATCATCCAACCCACCTCCGAGCCATTTCTGTCCACTGTCGGTTTTACCATATACGTTTGAATCCTCACAAGTGTGTTTTCTGCGTGGAATCTAGCAGACTTCTAGGCTTTATTGTTTCGCGTCAAGGGATCAGGGTAGATCCTTTAAAGGTTGAGGCGATCCTTAATCTCCCTATTAGCTAATTCAATGGTCATAACTTAGGGAAAGAGTCATGTCCTGTCCTACTTTGTTCTAGACCCAGGTGGATCTAGGGAAATATGTTAGTGTATGCACTGACCGATTAGTCCGATAACATCTCCAATAAGAAGCTTGTGTTTCAACTTACTGAACCTATTTCTCTAGGTGATCAGATGAGGATCTGATCAACCCTACCAGTTGCGTTGTTAGAAACTGAGCGATATCTTTAGATGTAATTGTGGCCTCCAACAGGAGTCTGATCTAGAGAGGAATCCCACTGGCCATGGATTGCTCAGATGGTGTATCAACTTCCTCTTCTCCCTGGAGTGAACCTTGCAACTGTTGGGCTAATTTAGTCTTTAGGGATAGTGGAAGAAAAGGGATAATTTCCACCTACACTAGGAAAAGATGTAACAATTATGAACATTGTTATGGATATTACAATATGGGTTACAGTTGTTCTTTTAGTGAGGTTGTGGTTTTTTCTGGCTAAGTCAATTGTGGTTCTTAAAACTCTTCTTCATTTTGCGTCATGAGCTGCGTTATGGGTGGAAATTCATGGGTTTCGATCTAATCCTTCAGGACTTTTGTGCCGCTCTCTGTCCTCAAAGACTATGTATCCGGGAGGGGACCATGTGGGATTTTTGTAAGTATTGGTACCGTGGATGGTTGGATCTCCTGAAAGGGAAGCGTTTCTGGAATATCAAGCTGCATAGGTTTTGGGGAATTGGGCAGTAGCGGGACTGTACTATCTATAATTTATGACGATGGTTGTTTCTCAGTGAATATGGTGGAAGGTATACCAGGGTTAGACTCATAGTCATCGATGCTATGGATAATATTTTGAGCTGCTCGACTGGTTGCTCGAGTGTGAGGCAGTGCAGTTGATATAAGCTGGATGTTGATGATTTTAGTTGGGCTAACTGCTAGGGACACATCGGTTCCAGGATTCTTAGCTAGAAACTCCTATATAAATGTGGTAGATAAGATTTCATTAATGGTTTTACCTAAGAAGATGGCCTCATCCAGAAGAATGGGAGATCTTGGGAAAGGCCTTTTTGTCCTATGAAACTGGTGTTCTTCCTCCTCCTCTGATTCTGAGCTTGTTGGTGACTTTTGGGGTTGTTCTACCTTTCAAGGGATAGACCCTGCTTCTTTTTCTGGATTCTTCTTCTTTAACAATTCTAGTGGCAATCAATAGTGGACACCCGACTTGCATAGGGTGCATTTAACTCCTGGACAATAAAATATTTCCTTTTCCAATATCTCCTCATCCAAATAGAATGGTAGCTTCCTTGTATGAAAGTTTGAAGGCATTTCATGCCTTGGTCAGACTAATGTATAATGGTGGTTCATAACAAATGAGATGTTCCTCGTATGAAAATTTAGAAGCTCTTGTGTTTTACACATACTTTGGGTGGCATCAATCAACTGATTGTACCACTTTAGGAATGCAATGTTGTTGAAATCCATGTTTTTTGAGTCAGCCCTTGCATGTCAAGGCTCAAAAATATTGGCGAGGTGACCTTTATCAACATGTGCTAATTGTCTCCCCATGGGTGGCCTCCACTTCAAAATTGAAAAATCCAGAATCAGATATCCATATGTGAAGGTGCCTCCCTTCTCTTAAACTTCCTCATAAGCAACGAGGAGTTCTTCCAACAAGTAATTACACCATTTGAACACTACAGCATTTGTGCATAAGTCAACCACTGACAGGGCATCTAGTGTACATTCACCCTTATAGTAAGATCACATTACCTTTCTAGCGATCACATAACATGTCGTTATGACTATCCCAAGGAGGACGGGTTCAATTTTTTCTGTGTGACCTCTCCTCTATATATGGAAGCACTCATATAGGCTAATCATGCCTTTCTTCTTTCCATGCTTGCTTGGTCCTTCAAAGACTTTGGAGATGCCTTCTCCCGCCAAATATAGTCTTTTCATTTGGTGAATATCTTCAAACTGAATGGGATATTGTCTATCGAGCCATAATTTGTGATCATTCACCATGTTGATCAAGAACTTAGTGCATCGTGCAACTTCGCCAGTGGTTTTGAACACTACGAGGTACCAGAGGTTCATAATTGTCGAGTGGAATAGGTTCAGAAAATCATCCTTTGGGAGGAGATACACACCCCTAGNAACATTTCGATGTTCATTTAGGGGAACAATGTCATGTCCGTGAGATCCAAGTCGAGGAGTTTTATCTGTTGGGATTTTCATTTGACATCACCTATGAACTCATTCCTAGGATCATAGGGATGATATGGAACTTCTTCTTTTGATACAAAGCCTCGTCCTCTTGATAATCTTGACATTTTCACACTAGAATTCTAGTAGCGACACTGGCTCAAGAACTGGGTGGAGATCGAGTTCACATAATGCACTAGGATGCAAAGACTCAACAAAAGAAGACAAGCAAGTAAATATAATGGAATTATGAATAAGATTATGGAGTATTATAGGTAAGGTAGTGGGATAGGCCATTAATAGATCATCAATGAATGAGTAATTAGGCCAATAGTGCAATATATGGCCTGAATGTGTGACGGGACTAGTAATATGGTAAAATCTTCATGCGAGATTCTAACTTTAATGGGCCTCTTACTCAACACATGGTCAACGTGAGGGTATTACCATTTTAAGGGTTGAGAATTGTTGCAATATTATCGACAGGATCTACATGGACAAGAAATTTTAAGACTTGATGAGTCATGTTGATAGTTCTTGGCACTTACCCTAAAAGCTACAATTGGAACTGTCGTCACCGAGACTTAGCCGTTAATAAAGTTCAGATTCGATTCTCTCCTGACCATAAAAGTTTTTGGATGGCTATACTTGTATGGATGAGTAGATTGAAGACACATCATATAATTCATTGTTGTGTGGGTATGTTACAAAAGTACTTAACAATGAAAAATGAGATGGATATGTCATGGTGCTCCTAAGCACACTTTGACATTATTATATAAAAAAAAATTCAACATTGCTATAAACTTCAATAGAAAATAAAATTCTAACTACTGTGCATGCTACCTTGGATTGGAAAAAACATTCTTCATGTTAATTATGTGTAACGTAGGGTTTAGGGCATGCACCATTCACCGACCCTGGTCAAAGGACACGATCCAGTTGTGCTAGCTTTACTGCACAAGACTGTCTGATCTCAGTCACTAGGAATGGCCCTAACCAATGGATGTGCAAATTGCATGGATGTTTCTAATAGTGATTTTCATAGAGGAGTACCTTATTTCCTTGAAAAAACCTCTTATTCTTAATGTGTTGATCATGCCAAGCCTTCTGCCTAGATTTCTCCAATGACTGATGAAAATCAGCGAGGAACATTGCTTCTTCCATTTCCTGCAGATCTACAATCATTTGCACAATAGATGCATCATCCATGACGTGTGTAATCTGAGAAATATATATTTGGAGTAATAAACTCGGCAGGTACCACAATTTCCTTTCCTTAAATCAACTAAAATGGGGTGTACTTGTTTAACTTCATTTTCGTAGTCCTATAAGCCCATAAAACTGTCGGAACCTTATCATCCCAGTCTTCCCTATTTTCGCAACACACCTTCGTCAACCCTCTCTCCAAAATCTTGTTGAATGCCTCTACTATGCCATTAGCTTGTGGTTGATAAGGACTACTTTCATGGTGTTGAATAAGAAATTCAGTCGTCGGTGTTGTGATTGTGTTGCTAATGAAGTGGCTCCCTTGATCACTAGTCAGGATCCTAGGACATCCAAATCAAGCAATAATATTTTCAAATATAAATCTATCCATTGTATCTGTTGAAAAATCATGGAATTATTCTTCTTTATCCCACCATATAAGATAGTATATTGTGGTAATGATATATCTGGACTTTGAATGTCTTCCGGGCAAGTTAATTGGTCCAATATAATAAAAAACCCACTTCTCAAAGGCTTGCAGTTCCCTAACCGGATGATGAGGTAATTCATCTCTGCGTGATGGATTCCCTACTCGTTGAAAAACATCGCAAGACCTATATTATATTTTATCATCTTTGAATAATGTGTCCCACCATAATCCATCTTGGAGAACCTTTTTTTTTGTAGCTTTCCCTCCAACGTTCCCTCCCGCAACTCCACTGTGGCATTCCCATAGGATATCTTACCTTTCATGGTTTAGAACACACCATCTAAGAATTCTATCCATTCCATATTATAGAGTTGACCTGCAATAAGTTGGTAATTAGCAGTGTGAACTACCAAGTGCCTCTTCTAGGTTGTGAAATAATTATGTGGGAAAGTCCCTGTACTGAGGAAAGCAACAATATCTTCGAGGTATTTTGGAATGGATTCAATCCAGAAAAGGTCTAGATTGGGGATTTGGTCATCCAATGCTCCTCCACTTTCCCCTAATTCCAGTCTTGACAAGTGATCTAGTCCTATGTTACATCTTCCCAGTTTAATAATTACCTCAAAGGAAAAATCCTGAAAGAGTAAGAGCCACCTGCAAATCCTTCCCTCAAGAAAAAGCTTATTTACAAGGTATTTCAGTGCAGAATGGTTAGTGAAAAACTTAAAAAGAGAATCCAGTAAATAGTGTCAAAAATTTTGCAACACATAAATCATAGACAAACCTTCCCTTTTGGTTGTTGTGTAGTTGCGTTCAGCTTCAGACAAGTTTCTTCTAGAAAAGTATATAAGGTGATAAATATTCCCTTCCCTTGGTTACCCTAAGATGGATCCTAGTGCAACACCTAATGCATCCACGTGTACTTGGAATTCAATTTCCCAATTGGGGTATATAAGGAATTGTGCAATACTAAGATTTTCCTTGAGTTTATCAAACTCCTTGTCACACTTGGCCATCCATCGAAATACATCAGACTTCTTCAATAATTTCTCCAATGGTGTTGTAATACTAGCATATTGTTTGATGAACCAACAATAGTATCTTGTATGCCCAAGTGTCTTGCGCAAGTGTTTCACACTTGTAGGTGGCCTCATGTTCAGGATAACAACAAATTTAGTGGGGTTTACCGAGACTCCTTCTAGACAAATAATGTGGCCTAGTAGATTCTCGTGTGACACCAGAAAATACACTTCGTCGAGTTTGGATATATCTATAACTCCCAACATCTATCAAACATTAACCGTAGTATCCCTACGTGTTCCTTTAGCAAACTGTATATCGTCCAGTCATCCATGTAGACTTCTAAGAACCTGTGTATGAAATCATGAAATGTTGCAATAACAATCCTGGAGAAGACTACAGGGGAATTATTTAAGCCAAAAGGAATTGCGTTATATGTGAATGACCCCCACTCATTTATAAAAGTGGTCTTCTTCTTGTCATCCTCTAAAATTCTGACCTGGTGATACCCCGAGAATCCATCTGTAAATGAATATGATTCTTTCCCTGCAACTTGATCTAATACCTCATCACTGAACAATGTCGAAAATGGATCATGTATACATGCAGCATTCAAAATCCTATACTCGACACAGACTTGAATGTCCTCGGAACCATTTTTTCTCTGTATGACTATGTGGATAACCCATTCTTCTTCTTCAACCAGAAAGATTAGTCCTGCCATAAGCATTTTGTCTATTTCTCTTTTGACCTTTTCTTTCACCTTGGGATTGATATTATATGGTCTACGCTTCATGGGTTTCAAGTCAGGTTTTAGCTTGATCTTCATCTCTCCCATTGTTCCTTTTATTCCTTTCATTTCTAAAAATGATTTTGGGAATAGGTCTTCGTATTCTTGCAGTAGAGTCTAGATTTCATTCATGTTCTACTCATTCCAATAATCGCCTATAGAATTTATCTTAGGATTCTTTTGGCTCCCTATGTCTACTTTCTGCAAGTTTAGAGGATGGGTATAGGTACTAATTGTATCATTAGGTATAGTATCTTGGATTTCCCTAGTTCCCACAATTTATTTAAAATTGAGGTTCCTAAGTTCTTCTACTTCATTTGGTTCTTCCAGGTCCTTATCAACTTTGCAGCAGGCTACGAGTATTGTAACAGGGTTGTGGTCTCGATTGAAATGAAGAAAATGAGAATGATGAGAACATACTACTGGTATTTATTTGGATTTATAATCATCACTAAATATCATCTTCTGAATTCTTTGAAGGACTGGGTGGAGCTCCAAACTCTTACTAGTAAAAGAAAAATATTTGTAAAATTGGTTTTCTTGTGTCTCCCATTGATTCATTTGTCTCATGGTCTCTTCATGGATGTATCAAGTTTTTGGAATTGCACCTAATGAGTGGAAAAATAAGTGAACCCATACTTGAGATGGTACTTGTGAAACTTTATATTGCTTGATGCATTGCTCAACATGCATTCTGGGGTCATAATTCCCATCGAACAATTGCGCTTCACAAAAATCCATGTTCATCTCTGTTGTCACTAGATCGCTTCTGAGAAACCTGTATTGAATAACTTTCTTTGCATCCTCCCAATATAGAAGTGAATCTCTTTGAGTGGCCCACCACCTGGCTAGGTTATCCTTCAAATCTATGTCCAAAATCGATATCCTTTTCTCTGGCTCAAATTTTCCATCTATATAAATGATAAAGCTAATCAAATATGAAGTACCATCGTGTGTTGGGTAATCTCTCATCTTGGCTCCAATCAATCATGTTTCCCTAATAGTTGCACAACATCTTGAAAATATTTCATATGAACCGTACTACCAACTATCAAAATCTAGTCTTGAGTCCTCCTTAGCTGATTGTATACTTCTCCAACTTACAGATCCATCTATAGTGGGGTTTATGTAATCTTGCCTCATCCCTGTTGTTACGGTGTATAATTTCTCGAGAACTTCAAGTTCCATGTTATTATCCACTAGCTCAGTATATCTAGGTCCCATGCATGGATCTAAGGGTTGGATTAATTTTACTCCATCTCTTTCAAACATCATCGTGCCCCTCTTTAGGTCAATAATCTCATAATTTTGATAAGCCCAATCAATTCCCAATAAGGTAGGGTAGGGGTCTTTGTCTCCCATGATTTCAATGACTTGAAAATCAACTATCATTTTAACTCATGCAACATCTACTTTGATATCTTCCAGCCTTCCTACTGGAAAAATGCAGTATTGATTTTCCATTGTCAACTGAATGGGGAAATAAACTAACTAAGGTTTCCCTAGAGATTCCCAAGTCTTTTTGGGTAAGATGTTGACATATGAACCCAACTCTAGCTTGACATATTTAATTTCAAGTTCTTCTAACTGGGCTTCCAACCTAAATTATTTTCTAGTTCACAGCTTCCTTCTTTGTATTCTCTATGTTTTCTTCTTAGGGAGGTTGGCAGTTATCTTAGTATCTGGGGATCCCTCATCCCCCATGATTAGGTACAAGGTGTTACACAACTTCTCAGAAAGGCATTCATATCCCAATATCTCAGAGAATAATTGAAATGAGAGATTGATTATATTTTGGGACTAGTCCCAGGCTCTTCTCGAATTTACAAGGTTTCAGGGCCTAGGAGGTGAGGTAGGAGATTGAGCGGTCTTGGGTTGCAGGGTGAATTTAGGGGGTTTTCTCTTACTTGTCGATCAGATTCATATTTAAATATTTCGATTGCATATTTGAAAAATAGATTTTGTTTCAAAGGATCATACATGTCATCCTTGGGGGATACTTTCTGGACCTTGGGTCGATTGTCTGCATCTGCCACAGTTTTTACTCCTCCATGAGTTATGATGTTGAATTTAGGTAACCTTTCTTCAACTTCTCTCTTGAGTTCTGAGCCTATGAAGTTAACTCCTCTTTAATGAGCCCGGTCCTCCCACTTTGCGATCAGATATGGGAACTCTTTAGTTGCCTGGGCATTAATTCTATAGTGTGAACACCATGGTCATCTCAGATGTGGATAGTATCTGGACATATGTCCTTTTTCATCACAATTATAACATTGACTTGGTCCTCATCCTCCATTCCTCCCTCCTCTAAATATTCATGCATCACCACTTCTCTGGCCTCTTCCTTTCCCTTGGGGTGCTTCATTTATCCTGAATGTAGTCTGGTCTAGTCTTTTGGCAAGCACATCTAATTCCCTACATTGGTTTGTATCATGCATCGTCGACCCAATAAAATTCATGATGTACTGTATTATGAACCGATGAGTATTTCTACAGGATGGGGAAGTGTCTTGGTGCATGCCCCTCAGTCCTACAGATTTCACAGTATTCAGCTGTCTGAGTGGGTTGGGAACTTGGAAAAGCATTGTATTGAATGGGTGCATTAAATGGAAGAGTTTTTGATAGTTGTGAAACTCCTCTCGTTCTTCCTGTGCGGGGGTGGCCTATTCCCCTTATTCATAGAAACTTAGTTGTCAGATGCCCCTCTATGTAGCATCCTGTGCACCAAACTTGAGGTTGCACTGGCTTGAGTAGAGTTAATTCCTGGATATTTTCTGTGAGTCCATATATATGTCCTTGGAGATTCGACATGTGTGAATCTACCAGAGGTTTGGTTATCCTCAAGATCCCTCAGTATCCTACCATAGATTCTATCTTGATTGATTGTTACAAAGCCTCTGTCAGTGTGGCTATTCTCTATTGCATTAAGGGGATTTTAGTCAAGGGTAGCAACCCTTGGATGTACCATTCCCTTTGATGGTCTTCATGAATTGGGTGTGTCAATCTCTCAATATTGTCCTTAAACTTCTGAATGCATTCCCATGTGGAATCCCCCTTTCTCTATTGAATCTCTCTCATATTAGAGAGAGATTTTTGTTCTGAATGTGGTATCTTGAATTCAACAATGAATTTCTGACATAACTAGTCAACGGTAAAGACATGTCCTTGTACCCCAGGCTCAATAGCCTTCATGTACCATTTGAGGCCACAACACCTCAAGGTAGTCTGGAATTATACTAACTTATTTGCATCCAAGGTTCCTATTGACCTCCAGATGGCCTCACATATAAACAAATTTTGTTTTACGTCCTCATCCCATTTACCCTAGAATTATGGTTATCAAGTGATCGATCCTCCTATGTTTCCGTCCATTTCTAGTGTTGTTGTTCCTATAAAAATAAATCTTAGTGGACTTGGTTGTGACGTACCACGAGACCCTACTATCCTCCCACTTATTACAATTGTGAGCCCTACTGACCTGATTGAATTCGACAAAATAGGATTTGCATGAGTATGAGGTATTGATCTTACCAAGGGTATTGAATGTGCCTGGGGATGGGCGACTCAAGGCTAGTTCCACTGACTTCTGGGCGGGTTTATTTGATCTGTTGGGTCTCATTTTCTTGTACCGGAGAAACTTGCTCCACTTCGTGGTCGAATCCACCTAGGATCAGGACCAAATATTCTTTGTCTTCCACAAGATCTAGACATCCCTTGTCCTCCCTTTCTTCTACACCTTACTCATCTCATTTTCTCTCCATGGGACTTCCTTCTTTCTGCACTTCTCTTTCCTGCAACTTTAGACTGGCTAGTATTTCTTGTCTTCACAACTTTTGCAACTCCTCTATCTTCCTTTCATGCACTCCTCCAGTTCTGATTTCTTTCTGCAACACTTCAGACTACATTTTTTCTCTCTTTACCTTTCCTCTCCATCATTTCTCAACTATGGCGACTCTCCTCAGGGCGTGCTCACTTGTTGTTGTTTTCTCTTCCTCCATCTATCAAAGAATCTGTTCCCATTATTAGGTCATGAAGTTGCCCCAAAACTGCCACCACCCTGAGCACGTGGGTTTAGGATTCCATCTCACGTGAGGGACCGCCAAAAATACCTTAATCCAAAATGGGTTTTTCCCTCGACAATCTTCCCCATGCCCTTTTCTTGAATATTTCTTAATCTCATGAAAAAGACTAGTGGTTCTCCATTGCAAACTCAATGATATAGCCTTCCAAAGACGTGTCCACCCAGAAATCCACCGCTCGAGTGATTTGGTGATCCATTCAAATAATTTTTGCTATCTTATTTGTCTCCCAAGAACCAATTTATTTTACTCATTCTTTTAATTTGGGTGTTTCCTGTAGATGATCTACCCACTCAAAAAAAAATTCTGGGAATTCTACCTAGAAAATCTTGTACTAGTCGCTTGATCATTACGAGTAGAAGACAAGATCCTGAGCAGCATCCCAGTTCAAGTTCTATAACTCCACTTCCTTTAGTATAAATGCATCACACTTATGTTCCCACCATTTTCGAAAGTCATATTTTTGGATCCATGGAATTATTCTCCTTATAGGTTCCCTTGTAAAATCAGGGTCCCCACAACATAACCATTTTGTTGGCACAAAGCTGTCAGACCAGGGTTCTGCCCAAGTTACTAACAAAAGGGTACCAAAATAGTCTAGTTCTATGGCATTTTCATCTTTCCTAAAGGATGTAAGTCTCACCCGAAGCACAACTGACACATAAGAGTTAAGGGAAGGGTAAGAAGAAAGTTATACAGATCTATAACCCATCGATATTGTTACCATTCTAGTGCAAGATAGATACCCAATTCAGATCCTTACCACATCATGCCTTATACATAAGAACTAAACTATACATACCATTAATAAGGGATAACAACATGTAATTTATAACAAATAATGCATAATGGCATTTCAAAGATACAAAAAGTAAGATGAACTAGGAACATTTTCAAAATTTGATCTCCATTATCTTTTTGTTATATTAGAAGTCTTTGGACAATAAGCATTCACATCTTTACATTAGACATCAAACCTACTCAGTATAAGAGATCAGTAGGTACATCTCAATATAATACTACAACTGATCACAATGAGTCTAGGATCTTTCCTTCCTAATTACATTCTAGATCTAGAGTATAGATATAGTTCTTACATCTCCCTATGTCTCACATACTCATTACAATACAATACAATACTAAAGAGAACATACAAAAGAGTCACCCAAGAAGAGAATCATCATCAAGATAATCATCCTCATCCTGAGAATCATCCTTACAATCGGTTCCTTTCTTCCTCTTGAAATCCGATTGGCCCTATTCTCTTCTTGATTATGTTGTAATTGTATTGGCTCCAAAACTGATTCTGTGTTGGCTTCACACTGTGTTCTATTTCAATGTCTTTTTGTTGTGTCTTTCCTTTTTAAGTCTTCTTCACTTGGTTGGTTGTCTCTTTGATGGGTTGCACAGCCTCTTTTATTAAAAAAAGGGGCCCAAAAAACCACTTAATGCCCCCCCCC